>PVLD010015309.1:0-49031 GCA_004027595.1 Dinomys branickii | reverse complement strand
CAGAAGACTGGATTAAAAAATTGTGGCATTTTTATATAATGGAATATTATTCAGCTATAAAGAAAGACAGTTTTGGGGACTTTGTAGGCAAGTGGTCAAAACTGGAGTCCATACTCATAAGTGAAATAAATCAGCGATACATGTGCAGGCAACATATTGTATCACTGGTGTAAGAACCCGAGGGTGGGAATATAAACTAGGAGACATGAAGGAAATCTGTTCTAAAACAAAGAACAGATGGGACGAGGGAAAGGAGAAAAGAGACAAAAATATGTGTATGTACATATGAATATAGATATATGCAGGAGGGCTAACATGGTTCTACTATTGTATTATATCACTTAATGCTAAGGAATAATCTATGACGAGTTATTTGATCAATCTTGTATGTCTGTATGTGTTATCCTGAACACACACTTCAAAGATATCAATATGCAAAGCAGCAACTTTTGGTGGTTTTTTTTTTGTTGTTGTTGTTTGCCTGTTTTGTTTTTTGTCTTTGGATTTTTGGTTTTTGTGTTTTTTCTGTTGTTGAGAGGATTAATTGTCTAATTTTGCATGTCTGTATATGGGTTCATATATTTACACTTCGAAGATATCAATGGATAAAGCAATAACCACTGTTGAGACCATGTCACCTTGTCTATAGATTAGTTGTGATTGTACTATTTTTTATGCTAATTGGTGTCTGTTTGTTAATATGTTTTTGTACTTTATTTAAAAAAAATATTAATAGGCATAGAAGGATGTCCGGGCATATCTTTGATTGGAAATAACTAATTTATGAAATATTGTATATTGTTTTAATATTGTTGATGTTTAAAAATTGGATATAAAATATAAAATTTCAGCTAAATGGGAGGAATAAGTTCAGAAGATCTATTGCGCAATGTAATGACTCTTGTTAATAACAACATATTGTATAATTAAAAATTGCCAAGAATAGATTTCAAGTGTTCTTACCATATGCATACAAAAAGAAAGTATGTGAAGAAATGAATATTAATTAGCTTGATTTAGCAGTTACACAATGCACACATATATCAAAACACCACATTACGCCCTATAAATAGATATATTTTTTACTAATCACAAATACAAATAAAAGAAACAGCTTGGTATATATGTATATACCAAAATATAAACAATACTCCTTTGAGAGCCAGATTTTAGGATTTCTATTGATTTTGCTTATTTGTACTTTTTTACTTTGAATTTTTGTTCTAAAGTTATGGAAACCATTAATTAATTAATCCACTAATTTGTTCAACAGACTATTATCTACTATGTATCAACCATTGTTCCAGGATCTAGAGTCATGTGGTCATTATAAAATTCAAGTATAAATCCTTGTGTGTACCCTCTTTTTAGAATTGCTTTCCAGTTAACTACTTTACCAATTTAGATGGTTCCTTCTAGCTGTTTTCTATGTGTATTTGTAAGCATTTATTTCTTTGCACATACTTACAGATTTTTAAATGGTATGGTCATATTATGCTTACCTATATGTGACTTCTTTTTTAAGAACTTCATACTATATTCAGGAAATGTTTCATGACACTTTAAGTAAATGTACTTCATTACAAAAGAAAAAAGCTGCATTTTTCCATAATTATTCCACTAATTTTCTTATTAATGACAACTTAGAGTGTTTTCAATTCATTCCCTGAAATTTATTCTCTGAATTTTCTTAAGACATACAGAGAGAAGACTGCACACATTGAGTACAGATCAATATGCTCTGACAGATGTATGAGTCTCTGTCAAATAACTAAATCAAGAGATATTTCTTTCAACCCTAAATCCATTCTGCCATTTCCTCATTAACACATTTTCCTGAATAAACAGCTCTGAAAATTTAACTATGGGAATTCCACTTGAAAATGGGAAGCAGATCTGAGCACACATATTCCTGGTAAGAAAATACAGGTGGCTTTAAGGTAAATATCTTAAAATGTCTTTTAAAAGGCAACTGTTGTAATTTCTGTCATCATAGTCTTACCTGCTCTTGAACTTAATATAAACAAAATTATATGTATGGCTTTAATGTAAATATTTAACTTTAATATACTTAAATTTATAAGTTTAAATTTTATAATTGTACATAGTTATAGGGTATATGAAAAATACTTTAAAACATGTACAATGTAAGATCAGATCAGGAATTAGTGTGTCCATATCCTCAGCTATTTATCATTTATATTTGAAACTTCATAGTCTTATAGTTATTTTGAAATGCATCATAAACTGTTGTAGCCTATATTTGCCTTATCATGCTATAGAGCATAAGAGCTAATTCCTTCTATTTAATTAATATATATATATATTTTGTGCCTTGTGTCTTTTGTTCAACATTTTTCTGTGATTTTCTGTGTTTTGTGTATTAGTAGTTCATTCTTATATTTTGATGAGTAGTACTGCACTGTACAGACATTCCTGTTTACTTACCCATTATCTTGTTGATGGAGATTTGAGTTATTTCCTGATTTGGGCTGTTATAAAGTTGCTGTGTACACGTTGTACAATGCTTTTGTGAATACATGATTTTGGTTCTCTTGGGTATACACCTAGGATGGAATTGCCTGGTCCAAGGTAGAGTACATTTAACTTTGTGAGATGCTGGCAGCCTTTATAACCTCCTTCAGGGTAATGTGCAATCATTCTTAGTTGTAAAGTACTTGGAAATTCTCAGGGGGAATAAATCTATTAAAATAAGAATGATTACTCATAAAAATTTGTGTCAAAGTATGCAATTTTTATGTCAGAAGTTCCAACCCTGTAAAGAATTATTTTAATTACCTAAAATTAAAGGTAGTAATTACCAAGGCATTCAAAGGTCAATATATTTCATATAAAATCTTGAAGGACATTTTAGAAAGGAAATTATGCCAGTTAGAAACCAGTCAGGAGAAATAGATCACACCATTATCCCAACTGAGAGAATTTTATAAAAAATTAGTTGATAACTACATACATAGTTTCACCTAGGTAGCTAAAGAGGAAAAGAAACAGGAAAAAATAATGAAAGTAGCCATTAAGCCATTAATAGAAGGAGAAGAGAATTGGAATTATCAATATTTAGTAGCATGGAGATGAAACTCTGACTTTAGGGGTTGGTGTTGGCTGGCTCCAATATCTTGGTGGGAATCAGGCTGGGAGGACAGGGGTTTGATGACAGACAGGATTCTGTATACTGCAGCCCATAGGCCAAGCCTTGCTTGTTTTGAGTATGGCCTATCAGTTAATATTTTTACGTGGTTGAAAAAAATCTAAAGAATGTTGTATACTTCCTATGGCTACTGTAACAAGGCCTACAATCTAGATGGCTTAGAACACCAGAAATTTATTCTCTCACAAATCTGGAGGCTAAAAGTTCAAATTCTAGTTGTCAGGAAGGCCGTGCTCCTCTGGAGACTGAATGAGGATCTCTGCTCACGGGCTTCTGGTGGTGGCTGTGGGTCCTGGGATGTCCCTGTGCTCAGGGCTGCATCGCTTGCAACCTCTGCTTCCACTGTCACCTCGGGCTCCCTCTCTGTGCTCCTGGCTGCAAACAGTGCTTTCCTGTTCTTATGAAGACAGCAGTTGTATTGAGTTAGAGCCACCTTCATGAGCTCATCTTACTTGAGTATATGTGCAAAGACGTTGTTTCCAAGAGATCACTTTCACAGGGACATGGGGTCGAACTACAAAATACCTTTCTGGGAGTTGCAATTCAACTCACAACAGTAATAATGTTCAAGTCTCATGAAAATTATGGGACATTCAAATGTCAGTATCCGTAAGTAAAATTATACTTGCCACCATTTACTTAAATATTGTCTATGGTGCAGCTACAGTGGCAGAATTTAGTAGTTGTTATAAGAATATGCCACTTACAAAGCTTCAAATATTTACTGTCTGGTCCGTTACAGTGAAAGTTCCCTGACACCTGTTCAATGCAGTAGTTCTGCAAGTACTGGGAAAATGTAAATTAGAGTCAGGCACTGTTACTGGATGCACTTTCTTCTCTTAGGTGAAGAAGGTGTGTTACTGCATGATGGGCAGAGGAATACAGCAAGTGAGGAGGTGGAAGACACTTTATTCTCCTTCGGTCTGGTAAGTTTTCTTTGTTTCCTACTGTTTTTGGAGCTAGGGAGAGAAGCAGCTCTATCAGCAGAAATGTGGTTTATAGAGTTCTAATTCCAGAAGCACGAAGAAGAGAGAAAGGTCAGTTTGGGACTCACTGAAAACCACTTAATAATGTGAGAATACGCACACACACACATGTCTACACACACCTAACCAGCAAGGAAGGTACGCATAGCTGCCATAGCCTGCATTTTTGTAAGTGATAATGAAATGATTTTGTGAATGTAAATATATAAATTTATAAATAAATATCGGGAGAGAGAGGAACACACGACATAATGACGTGTTTTGGTCAACAGCAGATGACATAGATGACGGTGACCCCTTGATTGTAATGGCACTGAAAAGTTCCTGCTGCTTAATGAGGTCACAGACATTGTTAGGTCCCAGCAGAAGGCATCATTCACGCACTTGTGATGGAACTGGTATAAACAAACCTACTGCACTGCCAGTCATATGAAAACTATAGCTAATACAATTTTGCATAGTACATAACACTGTATACATAGCACATAAAATAATAATAAATGACTACATTGCTGTTTTTATATATTTACAATACTGTACTTCTTACCAGTATTTTAGAATGTATTTCTTCCCTCTGTGTAGAAATAGCATGCCATGTTACTCCAGCAGCAGCCTCATAGTTCTTGTATTTACCTCCTATCTTGATGGTATCGAGTCCATATTGAATGATTGGCCTCTATCATGTAGGTTGTATCATTACACTCTTTAATGTTCACAAAATGGTGACTTGCCTAATGACACATTGTATATGCACAATGATTGTATTTGCATATAAAACTAAACTTGTATTATATATACACACAAACACAAGCATATGAAGCCACACATTCTAAGGTATAGATTAACATACAGATATAAGAAATAATACAGAGAAATTCCATGCACCCTTGCTCATTTTTCTCCCAATGATAATATCTTGCAGAATAATAGTACAGTAGTGCAATCAAGATATTGACACAGAGCTAAGACATGTAAAAACTTTCATCACTGCCAAGAGTCCTTATGCGGTTCTTTTGCAGCCAGATTTCCTTCCTTTCCCTAGTTCCTCTACCCTCCTCTCAGCGTTGGTCAATCCCTAATCTGTTCTTGAATTCTATTATTTTGTCATTTCAAGAACATTGTGTGAATGGCATCATACGGTATGTAGCCTTTGGGGATTTTCTGTTTTACTTAGCTCACTTCTCTGGAATTGTTGCATATCGATAGTCTATTCACCTTTTTTACTGCTTAATAGTACTGCATGGAATAAACACACCAGATTTTGTATCTAAGCCTTAGGCTATTAGAAACAAAGTAGCTGAAACTGTTCATGAAGTTTTCATTGAAGTTTTCATATGAATATGAGAGTCTTTGTGCAATTTCTGATAATATGGCAGTTGCATCTTTAGGATTTTAAGTTATAAAGCTGGTCTTGGTCTTGAGTGACCATAAGATTTATAGTACCAGTCATTCGGTGGTATATGAATAACCCTGTGTCTACATCTTTGTCAGCACTTGAGTTGCCGTGACTTTTTATTTTAATCATTCTGATAGGTATTCAGTGTCATCTCCATTATGTTTTTATTTTTCATTATCAATGTTAACCATCTTTGAATGTGCTTCTCTGCCATCTGTGTATTCTCTGCAGTGATGTGTCTGTTCACTTCGTTTCCCCATTTTCTAATTGGATATTTTATTGTTAAGTTTTGGAGTTGTTTATTGTAGACACTAGTCTTTTGTTAGGCATAAGGTCTGTCCATATTTTCTATTAGTTTGTAACTTGTCTTTTCATTCCTTGACTACGTTCTCTTTTTATTTGGTACAGGGAATCGAACTCAGGACCTTGCACTTGCCTGGCAGGCACTTGTTCCTCTGAGCCATATCCTTGGCTGTAGGTTCTTAAACAGTAAAAATTTTAAATTATGGTGGAGTCCAATTTATGAATCTTTTTCTTCTGTGGATTGTGCTTTTGCTGTCCAGTGCAGGAACTCTTGGCCTAGTTCTGATTCTGAAGAGTTTCTCTCTTTTCTTTTCCTAGCAGTTTTAAATTTTAATTTTTTTAATTTAAGTTTTAAATTTTAAATTTAAGTCTTTAATCCTTTTTGAGATAATATGTGTTTAATATATAAAAGTTAGGCCAAGGTTCACCTTTTTGGCCTCTGAATGTATAATCACTCCAGTACTACTGTTGAAATAGTTGTCCTTTCTCTACTGAATTACCTTGGACCTTTGTGAAAAATAAGATGGACACTTTTGTGTGCTCTATATTGGGCTCTGACCTAAGTGTTCTATTGACCACTGTCTAATCTATTAACAATACCGTGCAATCTTGATTGCTGTCGCTATATAATAAGTTGAAATGAATCATACTGACTCTTCCCATGTTATTCTTTTTCAAAATTATTTTGTTTACTCTAGCTCCTTCATATTTTCGTATTAACTTTTAAATTAATCTTGCTTATATCTACAAATTTTGATAAAAAGTGTGTTAGAGCTATATGTTGAGAAATCTGTGAGTTGAAGTTTAGCTACTTGTGGAACTGATCTGCCTAAAGGTCCTCTCTATTGCATTTGCCCACATTAGTATTTATTAAGATACATATATGTGTTCAGGAAGAATAAGGAAGTTTTCCCTCATCTTGAGTTAATATATTTCTGGATAGAGGGCCAGGCCCAGGCAGCTCAGTGATGATGAGGGCCCCTGTGATACAAAGGCCAGAGGGACCTCTTGGCCATAGCCGTTCTGATGTGGCCACTTGACTGAGGGGATTTGATGCAGCCCATCTAAAACACAGTATCCTGCTTTACTTCCCCTTTGTCTTAACAACAGACATCCCCATGTTATTTCTAACTTTCCAATCATCGGACTTTTTACTTTCAATTTGATTTTTTGTACTTTCATCTCATCTAAGAGGTGCTTAAATTTTTAAAAAGTCTGAATAGGTAATACATTCACATGGGTAGAAATAATAGAACAATTACAAAGAAATAAACTACCGCTGCATGCTTACAGCCACCCTACCAGTCATCCAGTTCTGCTCTACCCCAAGCAGGTGAGCACTTTCAGTTTTTAAAATCACTCCAGAGAATGATCAGCCTATGTATTCACTATACTTACTTTGGAAGGATGTCATCAGTATGTAAATAGATTAAAGTTTGAGCTTTGGTTTATTACTTTGACTGTGGATATAGTCTTTGATCGCACTTTATTTTCTTTTTGATGAAAACAGATTGTAATAATATATCTTAGCAGTTCACAGGTTCAATTTTTTTAACTTTAAATTTTGGTGAATTTTGCCCTAATTTTCTCCATATAATAATGTTGCTGAATATTTTGGCTTAAGTATAAGGCTTGCAGATGATAGCAGTTTATACCTCGCTGTCCGCCCGAAGCCTCCTGCACTCCGAGGTGGGGCCCTGGTGAGGTGACTGGGTCCTGAGTGTGCGATACTGGATTCACCCACGGATGGGTTTCTGTCTGGGGGAGAGGTCAGGGGGCGAGGCCTGGTGGGGAGAGGTGGTCCCTGTGGCCGTGGTCTGAGAGAGTCTATGCCTCCCTCGTCCTCCACTGACCCTCTCTGCTTCTTGCCACCACGGCCTGAATGTTTTTCCTCTGTTATGCCTCTCTGCCATGCCACCCTGGACACAGCTGACCATGGATTGAAACTGCCACAAACTCTGAGATAAAATACACGGCTTCTCCTTTAACTCGTGCGTGTCCAGCATTTTGTCCCAACAACAGCAAAGTAACTAAGACAAAGGCTGACTGTGTTTTTTCAGTCTGACGATGCGTTGAGACCAAGAGAATCAAAGGAGCTCGTTCAGAGGCACCAGGCCGGTTTGCGGCAGAGGCCAGGCGGGGGCAGAGGGCCTATTCCAGGGCCACCTCCTGCCCAGCGTGGAATATGCTCGTTGCTGGAAGATGACTCAGACTTATTATTAGCATGGCTGGAATCCATTAGAAAATTGTTTCTGCCCTGCATCTCACTCCTCTGCTGCTCGTACCGCCTGTCTGTTATAAATGAGGATTTCTTCTTTTTGCTGATGGTTTCACGGTTTTAGCTGTTTCTGCTCTCTTAGCATTTGTGCGGTTGAGTGATCAGTCCTCAAATCTGAGTCCACTTGGGTTGGGGTAACATCTTTCCAGGAAGAATGGGCAAGTGAATAATTGAAATTTTTATTAAGGATGAAACTTCTTTATTCTATTATATTTATTATATATGATCGTTTTAACTTTCTGAGCCTCTCTTGTCAAATTCATTCTTTCTCACTATGTTCTTTATTTAAAATGTTTAATTTAAATAGGCTGTCTTCTGTTCTTATGCAGGAAAATAGGTTAGCACGCCCCTCAACCAATACTGCTTTTCAAATTGGGTTTGGCTTGTATTAACGTAGTGGTCTGACCCCTAGTGGTTATAAGAAACATCTACACTGCTCATTGTAAGAAAATTTTGACTGGCTTTTCCAAAAAGTAAATTTCAAGAGATGTCTTCTTCCTTAAAAATAAATAGAATATGAAAATAGAAAATTATGAGTTTATGACAGAAATACTAATAAAACAGAAATTTAAGAAAGTTGAGTTTCTATGAAAATAGTTATTTTTACTGGTTTTAAATCACACATGATCTGTTTTTACTTATAAACACATGTATGTTCCAGGAAACCATTCTACGCGCTTATTGGCATCTAAAACTTTTTTTCCTCCAATGTTACTGTTTTTAATTGTTCCAGCATTTCCCTTTCTGGTTATTTTGAATTGGAATTAAAGTTAGAACTGGGTGAGATTTTTGTGGTCTGAAATTTACAGACTCTCCGAAAAGGTCTGACAAATGAATTCCCAGCAAGTTTAAGATGGCTGCCCATCTTTCACAGGGCCCTCACATCTAGGAGGATCTGCCCAGCTCGGGAGTACAGGCTAAGATTGGCTCTTTGGAACTGGGAGTCATAGTTATGCCTAGGAGATGAGGAGGGTCTCAGGAGTGCAGGCCTGGGAACAAACAGACCATACACATGGTAACTGTGCCGTGTGCTCACTGTAAAATGTCCGTACAAGAAGGGTAGTTAGCCAAAATAAAAACTTCTCCTTCCCTACCAGCCCACAAATCTATACCCAGAAATATTTATCACTTTGATGTACGACCATCGATATTTTTTGTATGTGCATCACACACACACACACACATACACACACACACCTTCATATGGGTTCACAACATACATATTATTCTGCAACTTGTTTTGTTCACTTAATAAAATGTCTTGAACGGTGTTCCAAGTCAGGATACTCTTATTGTCCATCTACCTAATGTTTTGCTCTGAAGACATGACCTAATGAACTATCATCAGTTAAGTAACGTATGGATGTTTGTAAAAATTTTCAGCTGCTGTACACAATGCTGCCGTGAGCACACTTGAATATATAAGCACAGACTTAGGCAAGCATATCTGTGGTGGTGATCTCCACTACCGTGACGTTTTAAGTCAGAGGTTGTGCCTACTTGGACAATTAGTTAAAAATGAATTTTTGAAACCGATACTGTCGTTTCTTCATGATTTCTTTGTTCCCGTTGCTTTCCAGGGCCCCAATGACTGTTTCTCTTTCCCTCGGTCTGTTCCCCTCTTGTCCTTTCTGTGCACTTGACCCTTTCTTCTCTGGAAACAGTGAAGTGTCTTGGTGCAATTTTCCGAATATTTCCTTATGTACATTTGCTGGTATCTTTTTCTGCCTCCCTTCAGGTTTCCCAGACAGTAGAGGAAGGAGACGCTGTCTCTCTTCCATGTGTTTTTTGTGTGTGGAGGGGGTTCCCTTTTTAGATTTTCTGATGCATTTTCCAACTAGGCATCCTTCACTTACTCTTTTCTAATCTCTCCTGTTTTATATCATCTATCTCCTTGGCTTATAAAGTTTTCTCTTCTCTAAGTAATATTCCCAAGATTTATCTGCCTAACAGTAATTTTAGGAGATATTTAATGGCAAAAGAAAATATTTTTAAAGTAAGTTTCAGTTGTCCTTTTTGCTTTTTGTTTTGGTCTTTTTGAGACAGGCTCTCACTACGCAGTTCAGGCTGGCCTGGAGCTCACTTTGTAGCCCAGGCTGGTCTTGAACTCACAATGATCTTTCTGCCTCAGCTTCCTGAGTGCTGGGATTACAGTGCCCGGCTCCTCTTTGCTTTTGAATATGTAGAATTCATCATAGCTTGTTAAAGTTTCCAGGAAGTTCTACAGTAATGAAATCTGTTTACCTTTGTAAACGGGAGTATATTCCAAATGTATTTTACCAGAAAACTGACTCTCTTTTCTCCTGTCAGGCTTGCTGACATCTATGAATATATTTTGTTTCCCTTTACCATGAGACTCTGCCAAATCTTGACTTTACTTCCTTCTAAAGCTGAGTTTTTAAGTCTAGAGTACATTTCTTATCTGAACTTTAAAAACTAAAGCTGCTTGTTCCCCGATAACCCTTTGCAACGCAGCTTCTACCTTGACCATTCTATTCAAGTCCACTTGACTTGCCTATAGAGATTCTGAATGAGTTTCTAGTCCACGAGCTTTCTTAAATCCAAGCTCTTGGATTAGAAACGCACTGAGAATCTCTAAAATCTAAGCGCTTTCTAGGTCTTCATTCTTTGTCATTTTGATGTAGGAAGTGATGTCATAGAGAGCGTTCTTGCTGCTGCCTCTTCCCTTGTTTATAGAGACGTTGTACTGCCTGGTTTCTTTTGAGTCACTCACTCTGGTCTTAGTTTTCCTTTGGCTTCAGTTACATATTCAGTGGTACTCATTAAGTACCTCTAGATGCACTGTTGGGAGTACAGTAGTAACGCAGACACTCCCTTTCTGTGTGTAACTTCTACATAGTGTGATAAATGTGGGAAGAACACAACCTCCCTTCTAAATACTGGCATTGTTTAGGTCTTTAGGGGTGGCATCTCCTGTCCTTGCCTTCCCTTGTCTGCGTTCTCACCCTGGGTGCCCCATCCATTCCCCAGGCTGTGCACGTCCTGTGTACGCATCCTCCTCCCTTATTCTCCCAAACCCCAGGCTCACATTTCCAAACACCTGCCTATGTCATGTGTCTAAGTCCCAGCAAACATTTAAAGTCTAACCTTTCAAACCGAGTCTCTCCACCTCCGGTCTTCCCCCTCTGACTCCCTAAGAGGCTGCTCCCACGGACCTCGCGGTTCCCATTGGCGGCGCTGCCGGCACAGCCGTGACCGCCCTTCTCTCTTCTTTCTCCTGCACATTGCCTTGGCTGCCAAGGCTGAAGATTTTGTCCCCTTCTTGACTGCGCTTTACCGTTCCAGTACCCGCTCCAGTCTTCAATGTCCTGCTCCACTGTTAAAATCTCTTCTTAATTGAACTTTGTGGATTTTTGTCTTCTCCAGTCCATGGTAAACGTCAGTTCCAAAGTAACCGCTTTGGGGTGTAACTATTTTTTAATCATTGATTTTAATGTCTTTTTTTTTTTTTTCCTGCCTTCATCACATGTAAGTTCTACGGTTAGAATCTGACAGTCTCCCTAATGCCTCTCTGAGCCAGTTCACAGTTCCGTCCCATGAACTCCTTGAAATCCACCTAGAGGTCATCTCCTCCAGAAGCCTCCTGGTTCCCCAATCCGCCTCTGAAGACTGTAGTCTGAGGACCGGCTGGCGTGTTTCCCATTCGGTCTGGGCTGGCGCGATCTGTGGGCTGCCACTAGCGCCTCTTCTGTATCATCTGACTCTTCTTCATGTCTCCGGCAGCATGTGACACTGGGATTTGTCCTCAGTACATCTTTTCTTTACATTCAGCAGGACGTTAAGAATTCTGTGGGATAAATTAATCTAACCTTGTCTTGTCTTCACTATTACTTTAGGTGTACTTACTGTACTGTAGTCATAACAAGTGATTAAAATGCATTATTCTTCATGCCTGATTGCGAAGGATTTAAGAACCAGAAGTCAATGACTGCCCTTGCCCCTCAGTGAGAATCTGTGCCCAGAGATGATCCAGGACACTTGGTGGATACATCTAAGAGTATTTTGGGAGAACATCTCGAAGTGCTAGCTGAATCTAAAGAGAAAAACAAGATGTTGTTATGAACTTATTGAGTTATTGAACAACTTGAGGCCATTTTCTTTTTAAGAAAGCAACAAATATTTTTTATTATTAAGGATGTTTTGCTTAACTGCAAACAAACATTTCCATTTGATAAACATAGCTCTGAAATCTTTTATTTTTCATTTTCTGAACCCTTGAGCTTTCCACAAGCACAGACACATTGTCGCAATTCTCTCTCCCTCCTGCCTTCCCTCCCTTCAATATTTCTTTAATTAGTCCACCTTAGCAGAGCAGAAAGATAACTTTCACTTGGGGGAAGGCTGCTACTTGCATTTACTCATCTGATCATTTAAAATTTTGTTACCCCTTTTCTCCCTTCCTTCCCATTCTCCCTAATGCGTGTCTCCAAATCTAAAAGTCTAACTTCTAATTTTATGGTGTTTCTACTTTATTCATTTAAAAAATTTTAGGTTTATCACATAAGAGAAAACATGTCATGTTTTAACTTTCTGTGCTTGGATTGTTTCACTAAGCATGATCGTCTTATGTTCCCTGCATTTTCCTGCAAATAATATGATTTCACAGTTCTTGATGGCTGAATAATGTCCCACTGTTTATACATACACCACATTTTTCTTATGCCTTCATCTCTGGCAGGCATCTAGGCTGCTTTAAGAGCTAAGCTACTGTGAATTGTGCCACTATAATATGGGTCTGCATACATTAACTGATAGAGTACTTTGCCTTTCATTCTTTGGGGTATATCCTCACAACAGGGATAGGTGGATCAAAAGGTATTTTCTATTTTTAGTTTGTTGAAGAGTTTCTATGCGGATTTCCATACTGGTTGTACTAGTTTACCTTCCCACCAGCAAGGTAAGAGGATTCCTTTTGCATCATATGCTTGCCAGCGTTGTTTTTTGTGTTCTTGATGATAGCTTTCGGATGGGCTAAAATGGTTTTGATTTACATTTCTCTAATGGCTAAAGATGTTGCAGCTTTATATACATTTAGCCATTTGGACTTCTTTTGAGAAATGTCTATTTAGTATATCTGCCCATTTTTTGCTTGGGTCACTTGCTTTTGGCAGATTTTTAAAAGGGTTTTTATACATTCTAGGTACTACTTCATCAGAAAAACATTTTCTTCCATTCTGTATGTAGGTTGTCTCTTCACTCTGTTGATTGTCTTCTTTACTAAGCAGAAGTTCCCTAATTTGATGTAAGGAAGCCCACATGTTCATTCCTGATAGTATTTGTTTCCTGTGCTATTTGGCTCCTCCTCAGGAAGTCTTCGCTTGTGCTTACAGCATCTAAGTGTTTTCCCTGGGCCACCGTCTAACAGTTTCAGGTTTTGTCTTCATATCTAGGTCTCTGACCCATTTTGATTTAACTTCAATACAGGGAAGAGAAATGAATGTAACTTCAATCTTCTGCAAGTAGATATATGGGTTTTCCACCATCATTTACTGAAGAGTCTGTCTTTTCTCCAATACAGGTTTTTGGCATCTATGACAAAAACAGATGGTTGTTTATGCATGAGGTTATTTCTATGTCCTCTGTTCTATTCCACTGAGTCACATGTCTGTGCTGACACCATGTTGGTTTTTGTTACTACATATTTGTTGTGATGACTCCAGTCTCTCTCTCTCTCTGTGTGTGTTTCTGTATTGTTTTGGCTATTTTGGGGTCTTTTCTGATTTCTTCTAAATTTTAGGACTTTTTCAAGTTCTGTGAAGAATGTTGGCTTTTGAAATTTTTCTATCTGGGAAGCCAGGGGTTGGGGGTGTTTTGCAAAATCTGCTAGTTGAGAGGAGCTTTGGTAGCGAGGGAAGGGGGAAAGGAGGGAAAGTAAAAGTAGTGGCAATTTCTTTTTAAATTGAGCATTGTCTAAAGGAGATCCAGAAGTCAAACATTAGTTCAAGAACATTCTACCTGACTGGAATGTGAAGCTGAACATTTAGGAGCTAAATGTTATAGCAGTATAATGGTAGTTGGTCATTATCCAAATATTTATTTTTCAATATCTTTTATTTTCAGATATTTTCCACAGCTATTTTTGGGAGGAAAGGCAGAGTTGTTTGTTTTTATGGACAGGGTTCTTTTTAGCCATAGGATATGTTACATTATTTTTGAGCTGTTACGTTGTCATCATTTGATGGATTTTAAAGACTCTTAGCTTCCTAAAAATGAAGAAAGTCCTAGGACAAAGTTATATAAGTTAGTAGATGTCAGAGTGTCTTTGATACTTTCTCATTGCTGGGACTAACTACCCAGCATTTAAAACTGTAAGAAGATAGGTTTATTTAGGCTCATAGTCTGTAGAGGGTAAATCAGCTGGATCTAAGGCAGAGCTCATGACATGGCAGCAGAAACTGAGAGAGATCAAGGGAGAGCGGAGGAAGGTGTACCTTTCCAGGGCCTGTCCACACTGAACCACCTCCTCCGACCAGGCTTCCCTTCTCAACATGATACTTAGCTATAAACCCATGGGCAAACTAATGCACTAGTGAGTATCACATCCCTGTGGGGCAGTCACCTCCCAGAAGCCCCACCTATAAGCATGTGGGGGTTTGGGGAAACAGCTAGATATAAACCAGAACATAGAGCCATCATGACAAAGATGTGAGCTGCAAGATCGTGCTGAAGGTCAGAGATGTCTCATGATGAAGGCAGAAGCCAGAGTTGAGGCAGAAAAGTATTTCCTTGTAAAAACTCATGCCATCTGTGGAGGTACAGTGTATGGTTTTTGTCTTTAGTGGCCCTGGCCCAGGACCAGCGTCCCAGAAGGAAGGTGAGTGGCTTGTCCTCTTGCTGGCTTGCTGTCGGGAGCCGTAAAAGCTGAAAAGTAATTATAGGTGCAAGACGAAGCCTGCCCGCCCGAGACACTGGAGCCCAAGAGCAAGGGAGCCCGAGCAGTAGAGCCGGAAAGCAGCAGAGCTCCTTGAAGCACGTAAACAAGCCATGGTAGCTTGTTAACTGATTGCTGGGGCGTGAGGCTAAAACTAACCAACCTCCAGAGGGCATAGATAAACATTCTGCTATTCTTGAGTAGTTCCCCTTCTCCGCTGAGAGAGAGGGGGCCTCCGCCTGATCCCGGCTTTTGGTCTCGTCTAGTTTGTCCTTATTCTCACTGCCGTTCCTTCCTGGGGTGCAGTAAGAACCCAACGGATCCCTACAGCTTGCTGTTTACCTGGGGAGAATGATTTGCCATGCCTACTCCTGGATTAAAATTGCTTTCGAAAATCTTCAATGATTTCATAAATTCCTTTGAAATATTTCTTTTTAAAGAATTTGTCTTTTTGAAAGCTTTGCTTACTGTGTAAAGTCACCAGCAGCTGTGACTGGAGCATGGTGCTAACTCAGGAGGGGAAAGGCCCATCCTTTTACAGTCAGAAGGAAGTTCAGCGAGGGCCCCTTTTGCTGCCAGTTAGCGGCAGTGTTGGGAACCTGGTGGGTTCTGGGGACCTGTGAGTTGGGTACTCACCGCTCAGATGTACTGGTTGAAAAACACTGCCCCATGGTGCTATGTGTGCAAAGGTTATTTCTTGCAAAAGTCGCGGCCGGGTTGGGGAGGTGTTACGGTTTGCATCTAATATGTCCTCTGAAAGGCTTCTGTGCTCAGAGGTGGGGGTTTTGGAAGATGATGGAATCATGAGGGCTCTAAGTACACCAGCAGATAAATCCACTGATGGAGTCATAACCTGATGGCATGATTGGGAGGTTACGCACACTCAGGAGCTGGGGCCTGGTGGAGGGGAGCGGGTCCCGTAGGCCTGGGCCTGGGAGTGCTCCCCGATCCTGCCCTCCTTCCCTGGCTCTTGCACTTTCTCTGCTTCTGGATACAAGAAAGTGAGCAGCTCTGCTCCACCACCCTCTCATCATGATGCGTCTGCCCGACCAGAAAGCAATGGAGCCGGTCAGCAGTGGACTCAACCCTGTGAAACCGGGTGCTGGAGTAAATCTTTCCTGTGCATGTCAGGTGCTTCATCACAGTGATGGAAGGCTGACTAGCACAGGGCACAGAAATTCAATTTTTCTACTCTTCTTAGTCTCACCACCTTCTCTATGTGTGTTCCTGAGCTCGTGTTTTAGAAAAATCTGTCCTCTTTCCTCTCTGCTTGATGGGACAGAACATCCAACATTAAGAAAGATGTCGTTGAAGAGAGCGGCGTGCTGAAAGGGCTTTTTATTGATTTTCAATTGATTTAGCTCCTATCTCTGCGCTTTCAGATGCTCTCTCTTCTTATTGAAAATAGATTTCGCTTTTTGTTTTCAAGCTGAACTTGCATGGTGCAAAAAACCTATTGGAACCAGAGTTGGTATAGTAAATTGAGTGCATTACTCTGAAGTTCATACTAAGGGGCACTTTGTGTGACTCTAAGGGCCAAAGGGAGTTATAGGAAAAGGGAAAAGAGAAGGAAAATGGGAATTGTAAAGAAAAACTGTATAGTGTGACGGTAAGGAGACGAGAGGCTCAGGAGTGCATATAGCGAAGACGACCTGACTGAGACCCTGAGAGACCCCCTGTGAGATGAGTCAACCTCTACCGCCTGCGATCTCTGGGTGCTCATGGAAGATGAATGTAGGTAATCGGAGAGTGCTCCTGAACACCAGGAACACAAACATACATTGTCAGCGTTCAGAGTAACCCTGTTCTGAGCTAGTCTTTGGAGAAATGGAGATGAGAAGAGAACATTTTACTCTGAGCTGGAGAGAATGATGAGTCACAGACATCTCTGGGCCAGTGGTCCTCAGTGAACACATTCAAGGTGGCTGGGACCTGAGACAAGCCCTGGATCCTGGAGCAAAGGGACCCTGAGCTGTGAGTAGCTGTTTTTATACTTTCTTCAATAACCTCTCCACCCTTGGAAACTCTAACAAAGTAATTTTTGTTGTTGCTATTATTGTACTGAGGATTGAACCCCAGGGCACTCTGTCACTGAGCTACATCCATAGTACTTTTTATGTTTTTATTTTGAGACAGTCTTAAAAATTCATCTTGGCTAGGCTCTGAATTTGGGATCCTCCTGCCTCAGCCTCATGCGTAGCTGAGATTAAAGACATGTACCATCACACTTGTGGAGAAAGTGATGTTATTAAGGGCCTAATCCTCGTGAGTTGTAGGGGTCATTGAAATGGTACCTGTGGGCATTTTGGAAATTGTTCAAGTATTTGCGGAGAGCAGTCCTATAAAATATAGAGAACATTTTAAGTGTCTCAAACACAGAGAAGTGATAATTCCTAAGGCAAGGGAAATGTCAGTTACAATGAGCTGATCATTACTGATTGTTCATATGTATTTAAATGCCATGCTGTCACCCATAAATATGTACAATTACTATGTTTCACTTAAAATGTATGTTTAAAAAGCTGAGACCCTTTGTTCATTAGTTAGTGGAGAACCTGAAGCACTGGGGCTAGGGCTGTTCTTACATATGTATCCTAGTGTATTTCCTGTGTTTTCAGACTGAATTCTAAAACACACAGATAAAGGAGGGTTATTCTTTTGTGCTTCTGGTCACGAACTTTATCTCCTTTTTCCCTGAAAATTTACCTTGGATGACAATCTAACTATAATGTATCTTCCATAAAACATTCAGGAGAAAGACTTACCTACACTACCTTCTATTCCACACATGTTTATACATGGACAATGATGTCATAAATTCTGTTGTGTCTCAAGACTACTTGCCTACATGGTCAGTCCCTTTTGACCATTTTTGCTTAGCAGGGTGGTTGCCATTTACATTCCATGTGTCCCACATGGCTGTCCCTCATTTCCTTTTCTTGCTAACTGGCTTATCTTCCTGGCTCCCCTATCAAGATTAGGTCTCCAGCCCTGGAAGTTCTGTGAGAATATGCACGTAGTTATTTAGTAGCACATGCAGACCACTGCTTAAACATGCACATCTCTGTCAATATATGTTATCCGTTGGGGCTACTGTAGTAGAATACCATAGACTTGCTTGTTTAAACAATAAGAATTTGTTTTTCAGTTCTGCAGGGCGAAAGGCCAAGGGCCAGGTGCCAGTGGGCCTAGTGTCGGTGAGGGTTGGTAGCCCGGCTTGCACAAGGCCATCCCTCGTGTTCTGTGCTCACATGGCAAGAGGGAGAAGGGAGATGCGTGTTCCCATAAGGGCTCTAATTGTATTCATGAGATCTACACCCTCATGAGAAAAGAGAGGAGGGGGAAGGGAGAGAGAAAGGGCCAGAAGGAGAGGGAGCAGGCTTGCCCATTTCTTATGAGGCACTGAGTGGGTTCCTGAGGCTTCATTCTCATGATCCAATTATGTTCTGCTGCTGCTGCCCCCTCATACATTGCCATGGGGGTCAGGATTGTTGCATACAAACTTGGAGGGAATGCAAACCCTCATTCCATGGTGGTTGGTTAAATTTGTGGATGATACAGAGTTACAGAGATGTACAGATACGTAGATTTCATAAAGGCATTGGCAAAAATTGGCAGATTCCTCTAAGTAGTATGCCCATCTCTGTAACCACTGGGGTGCAGGTGTGGCTGAAAAGGCTGCTGTGAGGCACTGTATCTCTCAGGAACACACCCTCCTCCCAGGCCCCGGGAGTGTTGGCTACTTAAGACTCACACCTGAGTCCCCTCTGATCCTCTCACCTTCTGCCTCAGAAGGAGATGCTCTGCCTGAGCATAACTGGGAACTTCAGCTTTGTTTGAAACAGCTCTTCAGGGTCCTTCAAGGTCCAGCTGTCTGTGACATTGGCATAACAGCTCTGTGACTTCTTTCTGTGACCGTTCATTTTTTTCTTTTTTTCTTTTTGAGACCAGGTCATACTATATACTCACTATGTAGTTCAGGCTGGCCTTGACCTCACTTTGTAGCCCAGGCTGGTCTTGAACTTGGAATGATCCTTCTGCCCCAGCCTCCTGAGTGCTGGGATTACAGGTGTGCACCACCACGCTTGCCTTCTGTGACCTTGCTTTTCTCCAATAAAGGTGACACCCCCCCCATAAAAACAAAAACAAAAACAGGTAAACAAATAAGCACACAACAATGAGAAAAATCTCTGCGACTCTTTCCCTTGGGAATCCAACCTAAGGCAATAATTATGTGCCTTGCACTTCCTCTATGTTTTTAAATTTTGAAGGTAAAGGAATGAAAATATATTAATATCACACATACATTTACAAAATAACACACAAGTAATACAGAAAAATGGGTTCTAATAATTAAAAATTTAAACAGATTAAATCTGGCTGCAGCCCCTCCCAGCAAATTTTAGGGACCACATTACCTCTTTCTTGTCCCTGGTCCTCTTCCTCCTGGATGTTCTGAAAACTCAGAGCTTTCTGGGTCTAAGTAGGAGTTCACTTTTCAAGCGAGACACCTAAGAGTTAATATGACTGCTGCTGTTCTGTTGGACCCCGGCTTCGACATCTCAGTGTTGTCCAGCCTTCGGAGCTGGGTTGCCTTAACACCAGTTCCACCTGAGCTGAGCAGAGTCCATGGGTGGCTTCACTCCTTAGCTAGGGAGGCCGGTGCTGTGTTACAGGATCTTATCTCCTCAAGCTCAGCACTTCAGTAACCCCAAGAGACACTCTCCTCTTGGGCCTGAAGACCCTATCCTACCTCAGGCCAGTCAAAATAAGTTGATTTTGTTTTCTTGAGATTGCATTAAATTTATGAATTTGTTATACCTATGAAGAAAAATGGATATGCTGATGATGACATATCCAATAATTTGGAACGAATGTTTATTCAGGTCTGCTGCTGTTACGTTTAGGAGTCTTAAGACATTCTTTTTTTCATGTAGGCTTTGGAGATGGTTTGCTAAGTTCATGCCTAAGTCACTTACTTTACTATATTTTGCCACATAAACTGAATTATCTCTGCTATTTTGTCCTCTAATGTGTGTGAGTATACATTTTTAAACTTTGCATTAAAGACTCATGTGTGTTCTCTAACTCTCTCATGTTTTCTCCACTTGTTTGAATTCTGTTAGTCCCTCAAGACATGGGTCTGGGAATAGAATCTCCACTAACTACTTTTCCTGCTTGAATAGCATGTTTTGTTTCTAACCTGTATTAAGCTGTGTTCATACCTTTTAAAGAGCATTTACCTTGCTTTCTAATTACTTATATATTTGTTTAAATTTTTCTTTCCTCTTTTTTTTTAAGGGCAGTTATGTCACTTACTTATACTCACTTTTCTCAATTGCAGTTAAGCCATTTTCTTTCCATGTGATAAAGTTAAATAGTAGAGTTTCTGTCCTGGTTAACAATCATGAAATGTAATAAGGCTGCTTCTGTAGTTTTTTTTTTGTTATTCTTGCTAATAACTAATGCTTGCCTTTGGGAGAGTCATGCCTTCAGAATTTAATTTCTCATTCAAATTGAATTAGTTCACAAAGGGAAGCTATGATTTTTTCATTATTGACCATATTTTACTGAATTCCATCACTCTTCAGTATTATGGGGATTTATTGGATTCCACTGCTTTCAGTATTATAGGAATTTATCCTGCTTTTGGGAATTCCTTGACTCTAAAGTATTTGTGCTAATATTTTATTCCAAATTTTCTCTTTTTGCTTATATATTTATGATGAAAAATTGAATATATCTGCAAAGACTTTTTATCAGAACATATTACAATTTCATATACAAAAAACCAAACCTTTATTTCAATAATTAAAATTATTTAGAATTAGTTTACTATTATTTTGTAGTGAGTTGGGACTAAAGCTGATTACAACTTTTTAAATAAAACAAAAATCGGGCTGGAGATATAGCTCAGTGGAATAAGCGCTTGCCTAGCAAGCGCAGGGTCCTGAGTTCGATCCCCAGTACCGCAAAAAAAAAAAAATAAAACAAAAATCTCTACAGCAATAAAATATTTTTAATATATATGAAGATCTTAAAACATACATTTAGAGTATCAATATAATATCTCTGTTTCAATAGTGACTATTCTCTTCAGATGGTTTTATTTAATATATTTTTTATTAAGGCATTGCTAGGAGGACATATTTGTTTATATTTTTGGTATTTGAAAATATTAAAAGGTCTTGAAGAAACTGATATTTTTTATCTACAAATAAGATGATTGATAGCTCCAACTATACTCAAGGCAGTAGATTCCACTCAGGTGAACCCACTAAGTTCAAGACTGGTATTTAAAGATGAGGTAGTGTTTCTGAAAGTGTGATCTGTGGACTGGAATTTCTTGACTTCAGAACCAAGAAACACTTTATAAATAATTCTAATGTGGATGATGTGTAGGAGTCATCAGCCAAAGTTGGTCCAGGTTAGCCAACGTGAAAATCATTGAGCATTGCCTTTTCAATTATTTTTAAAGAACAGTTAATGTGTAATTGTTTGATCAGTCTTACATGCTTATATCTGGTTATCTCAGTAACCAATTTGAAGATAACAATATGCAATACAACAACCATTTTAAGTTTCCTGTCACCTTGTTTGAAATTCTGTATCATTTTTACTGTTGTTTTGTTTGTGTCTTTGTGTTTGTTAAGTTGTTTTTGTTCTTTTGTCTTTAAAAAAAACAGAATATGCCCATTTTCATTCATAGAAACAGAAGCCATTAGAATGGGGGACCTTAAAGTTCACCTGTTCCAAAAACTTGCTTCCCAGGCAAAAACATCAAGATTTGAAGAGGTCAGTGACTTAGCACAAGTTCAGAATATTAGAAGGGAAGACAAAAAAATGGTTTTCATTGGGAGTAAAAGGGCATTTCCAACATGTGATATGAATAGTAGTTGGTCTTTGCTCTGCCATAAGGTAAGTCCTATGCCACTGATTTTTCTGTTACTTTGTTGTACCACTTAATCTGTCTCTCTTCCACACTCCTTAAATGCAGAATTGAGCAACAATGTCAATATAATTGTGTATGGTCATGACTAGTCATGTGTATCGTGATTCAAGAGTTCGCTATTTCTCCCTCTTGGCAATGCTAAGTAAACTAGTGACCATCTCTCAGGAGTACTGGAACGGTATACTACACGTCTTGGTTACTTTTCTCTCGTTGCTGAGACAAAGCAACTGACACCCAGAATTAAGGGAGGAAAGGTTTATTTAGCTCACAGTTTGTGGAGGTTTCAGTCCATACTCAGCTGGCTACAAGGCAGGGCGGCACATGGCACATGGCAACTATTCATAGTGGCTGAAGACAGCGAAAGCAGAAAGCTCAAAGAGAGGAGTGGTAGCATGCAGTCTCTTTTTCTTCCTTACATATGCAAAACTGCCCACCCCAGGGCGAGTGTAGCACTCACACCCATAATCCCAGCTTTAGACCATGGATGAATCATAAACTCTAGAAGCCTACCCCCATGACTGCTTGAGGTTTTGAGGGGACATGCAGAGACAAACCATAACATTCCATCCCAGCCCCCAAGACTCGTGTACATTCCTTTATGCAAAAGATATTTTAGTCCATCTTTAAGAGTTGCCAAATTCCTAACAGTTTCAGCATTGCTGAAAAGTCCAAGTACCAAGTCTCCTATGAGATGTAAGCAAACTCTTAGCTGCGAGCCCCTGTACAAATGAAAAGTTAAGCACTTCCAGCATTCAATGACAAAAATAAACATTACCATTCCAAAAGGTACAGACAGGAGGTTACAAAGCGTTGGGACCAAAGCAAGCCCAACATCCAGCAGGGCAAACATTAAGTCCTATAACTCCACATCCAACATCTGAAGCAACTTCTGGCACATTGTGAGCTCCAAAGGGCTTGCATGACTCCACCCCTATGGCATCTCCAGTGGTTACAGCTCCCACAGCTTCTCTTTTGGGCCCACTTTGCTCCCTCCTTGCAGCTTTCCTTAGGGTGGGTTTGTGGTTATATTTTTCTAATCCCGAAGAGGAAAATATCCCATGAGACTTAGTGTGGTGTCAGTGATCAGCTTGATAATCAATAGGTGAGATGGTATATTTGAATACCATTTTAACATTAACAGACAAAAAGGGAAAACTGGATATTGGAAGTAGGTGTGAAGAAAAAGTACAAGGATAAGGGGAGAGAGAGTTCATTAGCTGATGTGCCTTTTTGGTAGCAGGCAGGGGCTCCTAAACTTTTATCACGTGGCTCAGGAGGTCTGCAAGGACCTGAAGGTTTGTATGAATCGAGTTCCCAGATGCTGCTGATGCTGATTTTAGAGCTGCACTTTGGGATGCGGGGCGGGGCCTTTTAGGCTTCAGTACCCTGCTTACGTGAAGAAATTTGGAAAACCAGTCACTACTTTCTGGTATGCGCTCTAATATTTTCAGTTTATGGACTATATTAAAAGTAACTTGCAGACCATTATCAAAGACTTAAACTAAGCTGAGAGCCTTGAAACTAGCAAGGGGATAGATCATGATTACATGTGTGTAAGGAGAGCCTGAGCAGTCACTACAGCTGGTAGCTGGGCTGTTCTTGCCACAGAGCTGTGACTAGCAACAGGTGAGGCTGTGGCAGCCACAGTGCAAGTGACTCTCAGTGTGGTCCCTAAGAAATGGCATGGTGGGAAATAGCAGAGTAACTCAAATTCCACAGTGGCATTTCACATTTGTCTGTATTTTTCCTCAGAGTTCCCTGTCAAAATTATGAGCACTGTCTTCTCTCCTGTGTGGTACAGCAACAGAATTAATTATGAATCTTTTCAGCTAGGTAGAGGAAATAAAAATACTTACCAACTGTCTTGCTTACTTTTTTCTTGTTGCTGAGACAAAATACCCCACACCCAAAATGAAGGAAGGAAAAGTTTATTTAGTTTACAGTTTGTGGAGGTTTCAGTCCATACTTGGCTGGTTCAGAGAGGCAGAGTGGCACACGGCAGAGGGCAAACATTCATGGCAGTTAAACACAGCAAAAACAACCAGCAAAAGAGAGGAATGGCTGCAAGCAGCCCCTTTTCTTCCCTTATATTGTAAAGAGGCTACCCCTACCCAGGGGGCGACTAGCTCTCACACAATCTCAATGCCCTCCTCTTCTACAGGCTCAGGATGTATACAAAGTAAGCACCCTGGCTTCCTGCTGAATCACTCAGCCAAATCTCTAGACTCCCCAAGTTGACACAATGTATTAACCATAACACCAACATCAGCTAATAGAGGCATGGATGAAAAATCTCTAGGAAGATACCTGCTGTGGTTGGTTCAGCAGCTCAGTGAAGTCAGTTTTCCCTTACGCATCTCTTGACCTTTCCCTGTGGCCTAGCATACAGGCCTTCTGCAAAACCTTCTGTATGTGCTAGGGAAGAGCAAGTATTCTACTTTGTTGGTTAGTGTTCCATAGGTGTCTGTTAGTTCTGTTTGTCCTCGCCTGCAAGCTGGGTAGAGAACCATTCTAGTCTTGACTGTGCAGGGGACACTAGAGTCTCTCATACTGAGTGGAGTCCTGGGGGAGGAAAGGAAGCATAAGCACGTCAGAGCTCAGTGCTTCAGGCTCTTTCTGTTCTTACCAAGATTTAGTAGATTTTCTTGAACAGTTCTTTTCCATTTGCTGTATGGCCTTAGGATCATTTCCAGGATTAAATTTTTTACAACATGTTTAGCACTTGAATGGTTGTATAACTGGAGAGAAAGTCCACAGTACTCATTTCACCATTCTGGAAGTTCGTTTCCCATGTATGTTTTTCATCCTAAGAGTATCTTTATATTCTTTCATTGGACTTCCTCTAAGTAAATTAGAGCAAGACCAGTGAAATCATGGCTGGTTTACTAATAGCAGGTTAGAAAAGCTAACCTTCAAGACAGACACTGTCTCAAGAAAGACTTGTAGAAAATGTATCTTCTGATATTATTTTCTTCTATTTTATTTTTATTAGTACATGTTTGTAGTTCATACATTTTACAATCATTTTGGGGAGGGAGTACATGTACCTAGCATAACTTGTTTCCTTTTTAAAAATCCCCTTCTCTATCCTTCCCTCAAAGTGTATAAGTAAATGATTGTTATAGACTATTAAAAGAAACATTTTGAGTTTTTTCCTTATAGTAAGCAGACTTAGGAAAAGGCTAACTTTATATCTGCAAGATGCTGAAGAAGTACAATTTTCACTTAAGTTTTATGGTAACTAATATGCAATACCATTAATGTTCCCTTTATTTTTCATTTTCTATGAATGTAATTTGTGATGTACTGCTTTACAGTCTCAAAAGCACTACATTCAACAACTTTTTATTTAAAATTTCTAAGAGTTGCTATTGAAACACAACTTAGGAGTTAAGGCATTATGAAAATTTTGAAGTTCCATAATTTATTTTTGAGCAGGTTTTGGAGCAAATGAATGGCACAAATGAAAGTAATATATTTGAATTTAACTCTGGGAGAAATTTAATATTCAAAGAACAGTTTCATTAACTATAATTTACTTACTAAATCCTCTACATATTCTGGCTGTAAAAGATTTCCCAGAGCATGTGGTTGCAGCAAATAAACGTGTGGACAATACCAGATCGGTGCTTGGATTCAATGGGACATGGCAGTAACGAGTCCTAATGATGTGACCTCTAATTTCTTAGTTACATCTTTCAATCCTGTGAACTCATGTGTACTAAACACATGATCATGACCAGTAGAAGGAATACATTTATTCAGCTTATGGTTTGGAGAGAGCTCAAAGCATTGTTGCCAGGTAGTATAGTTGTCTCTCCCCTTAGATTCATGAAGGACTGGCTCTGCAGGCCCATGTGGACACCAATATCTGCGGGTGTACAAGTCTCTTCTATGAAATGGCATGGTGGTGTCTGCATATAGCCTATATACACCTTCCCACTGACTTTAAAGCTAGATCACTGTAATTATCGCTAATACTAAGTAGTGCTATGAAAAGGTAAGTACAATGAAAATGTTATACTGTATTCTTTAGGAAATAACACCAAGAAAAAGTGTGCTCTTGTTTGGTATAGATACAGTTTTCCTCTCTATTTTCTGTCTGAAGTTGGTGAATTGGAGGATGAAGAATCTGCTGACATGGAGGACCGAGTGTATAACTGCCAAAAGCCATGTTGATGTGTTTTACTACACCTGCTAGCTCGCCCATAAGACTGCCTTGTCTAACTCACTGACCAGGCTAAGCTTGGGAGGGCTGGGCTGTAGAGTTTGTAGGTAGATGATGGTCACTGTGGAGAGCGTGGGATGAGGCCAGCACGTACAGTTCAGTAGCTCGGCTCTGCTGCATGCTTCTTCCTTTACAAGCGGCATTTATGATGAAATTGGAATTTCAGAAGATTATAATAATCCTTGGGGTAAGATATGGAAAGTCCATATGGAAACTCCATTTCATTCTTGATAGTTCAGCCTGGACAGTTCTCCTAATAAGTAATAAACACTAAAGCTCTTCGAGGTGGAGAAGCATTAGGTGGCCTCTTCTCTCTAGTTTTCATTCTTTTGTAGCTTTCATTTCTAAACAGTATGTTTAGACTTGCGAAAGGATTTGACTTACAGCATTTATTAGAACCATTTGCCTAGATAGCTGATAACTATTAATAGAAACAGGCGTTAAAGCCTATTCAACTTTCCTGAGAAAAGTGCCAACACTCCCTCTCCCCTGGGGGACTTCAATACACATTTCTGTAGCTGCTGCCTTTGCTGCTTGTTTTGTACAATTTTTGTTGTAGACATCACTGCTGCTCCCCTCTGAAGGTTATTGCATTAGTGTTTGCACATTTTAAAGTCGATCTTTGTTCAGGGTGGTATAACAACATAGCATGGAGCAGGTGGATTATGCAACCAATGTTTATTTTATGCAATTCTGGAGTCTGAGACACACAGGATCCAAGTGTCCCAGATTCAGTTCTTTGTGAGATGGTAATTTCTTGCTCGGTCCTCATATGGTGAACACAGGAAGCTCTGGTGCCTTTCTCTTTTCTATAAGTCACTAATCCTACCAAGAAAATCCATTCTCATCTCTTCATCTAATCCTCCCATAGGGCCCAATTTCTAATACCACCACACTGAGCTTAAGGCTCAATGTGTGTCTTTTAGGAGAATATAAGTATATAGTCCATAAGTCACAAGTTGGTAAACTGATATGTACAATTTTTAACTAAGTAAAAGACTGCTGGGACTGTCAAGCCTTGAGGTCTTAGAGTAGATTGGCCTAGAAATCTAGACTTTGTTCTGTCTCCAAGTGTACATTTTTCACTGGGAAGCTGCTTCCAAGAGTAGTCTGGTCTGACAGCCCTTCTGTGCTTAAGGAGTACTCCTCATTGCACCTGTCAATGGTGAAGACTTCTCTGTCTGCCAGGAGGCATAGCAGGAGGTTGTGTAAATAGAATTCCTGGGACTGTCTGGCTGTCTTAGAGTATAGCATCTACTGCCCCAGCTTTTTAAATTATAAACAAGGTTGTAAGTGTTATGTACCAATAAAATGTCTTCCTGTTTGGAGAGTCCAGAGATTACAAATACAGTAACTAGGAGAATTAGGGAAAGTTTCATAGAATATTGTTTAATTTATACCTTGACCAACCAACTAGCAGCGACATGATGAAAGGTCCCCAGAGGGAGATTTAGAGAGGGAACAGCAGTAACGATCAGGAAAAGGAGAATTCACGATAGGAGGGAATCGTTATTTAATTGAGGAGCAACTAGAGCACCTGAGGGAGAGAGGGGGCTGAGCAATGCAGTGCAGCGTTCATTTCTTACGTTACAGCCTCTTCACTGTTTCTCTCCAAAACTCCAATTTCCTCTCCGATTCATTACTGTCATGTTTCTGGTGGTATCTGCGGAGGATCAGAATGTCTAAAGCAAAGGCTGTGGCAGCCCCCTGTGTGTCTGCACCAACACGTCCAGATGTCCGGGTTTGCCTGGGTCCTGTTAGCCAGGGTGGTTATCTGGCCCAGTGCAGCCAGATGTACTGGGCTGTGGCATGCACTTACTCACACACTGGATCTAACTTTGTTTGGCTTGAAATTTATTTATTTTGGTTTGGTTTTGAGTGCTGGAATCAAAGCCAGGGCATTTGCATATCCTAGGTAAGCACTAAGATACTCCCCTAACCTATATTCTTTACTTAAATAAACTCATAATTTATATATTCTTCCATGACTTGACTTACTCAGTATTTTATCTTTGATATTCTCTTATTGTGTGTGATGGACCATCCTTTTGGTTTGCCTGAGCCCCGCTGAGTGAAGAGGACTGGTTGGGGCATATAAAGTAATGGTTGGCACATATAAAGTAATATAATTAATGTCTGTAAGTAGCAAAGCTTCCTTTTAAAATATTTTTCATTAGAGCACTGAAAAAATGGGTGTCAAGTTTGGTCATGGCTGGTAGTTGTTGCTATGCTTCATTTTCTTTGTTTCCTTTGTATTTATCATTTGATAACTGCTTTGCAGGATAGCACCGCCCTTTATCCTTTGTACTGTTTCTGTCTTTGACTGGAATAATGCTGAAATACATCTTTGTGAATACAGGTTCTTATCCACATGTGTGAGAGTGTCTCTCAGGTACGTTTCCAGGAATCTAACTTGGTGAGGACAGACACCACACTCGAGCTTAGCTGAAAGGCTGAGAAGTGCTGAGAGGGTAGCTTGGGTGGAGGAGATGCACAGCCCTTATTCTCGTTCTAAACAACTGCAAGTTGAGAAGCGCTCCCATTGCAAATTTTGCCAAAGGTGGGTGTGAAATTATATCTTGCTATGGTTTTATCTTGCAAGGTTAGTATATTTAATATAGGAACCCATTAGTGAGAAACATAGTGAATATTAGTTTTTCTATCATTATGGTGGTGGAATTTCTCTGAATAGTCTGTCAATTATTGCTGAAAATACTTTGAGTTTATTTTATTAGATAATACAAACATAAGAATGTTATAATGCATGGTAATTTATAAATTTTGTTATTATCTTTATCCCTTGCAATATTTACCATTTATTTTGCCTGGTGGCATTTTAGCAGCTTATTTTTTAAAGAGAAAAAGAAAAAAACATAACAATGTGCAGCTTTGTTTTTGCTATTGTTATTGTTTACTTTTTCTACCTTTTGGTTGAAAAATTTTGCATTTTCATTTTATTTATTTATTTGTTTCATGTTAGATTATCTGTGTATTCATATGTTTGTTTGATAGCTATTTATTTATTTTTGTGGTACCGGGTTGGAACCACTGACCCGCATCTCCAGCTCTTTAATCTTTTATTTGGAGACAGGGTTTTGCAAAGTTGCCTAAGTGGGACTAGACTTGAAGTCTTCTTGTCTCAGCCTCTTCAATGATGGGATACAGGCATGCCCCACTGTAGTTACCTCTTATTAACCATTTATACCTTTTTGTTTTTTAAATGATGCATTTAATATGCTCAGATTTAGTATAAACTATGTATGGATTTGGACATAGCATCTTCTTTTGTATTATTCTCCATTATGTTCTATATTTCTAAATATTTCTAAGTTTCAGTATGTTATAAATATTTAACTTTATATGCATTTCATATTTTTATATTTTTCCTAAAAATGCTTCTTGGGCTCTGCATTATCTTTTATTTCTTTTTTCAAATGTCAACTCACTTTCTCCACTAGTTTATGATTTCTACAATATTTTTCTATTATTTTACTGTGTTCAGTAAAAATTACAACATGTACAATTAAAACTCTAATTACTAATTAAAATCTATACCCTCCTCCAGGGCAATACAAGTTCCACAAAGCACTCATTAGATGGAAGTAATGACCTTAGAGTTCTATGGCACAGTGGGGTGACTAGTCTTTGAATCAGTACAGGGAGGAGTTTGGACAATGTAAACCCAAAGTGCTGGAAAAGAGATGGAAACATTGGAGACATGGTTTTGATCAGTACATACTATATACATGTGTTGAAATATCATACTCTACTGCACAAATAAGTACAACTGTTTTTTAAACATGTTTAAGGGCCAGGAAATGTTAACTTCTATGATTTAATCAACAAATGGCACATTAAATCAAATTCTGACACTGTAACCCATAAATTTGTGCAATAAAATACAAAGCTCCCACTCTATTTAACTCTCAAATATATGTCTTTTGGCATATTTAAATTTTTGTTGTTGTTGTTACTAGGAATTGAACTCAGGACCTTGCGTTTGATAGGTAGGTGCTTGTGCTGTTAAGCTATATATGCCCTGGCATATTTAAATTTTATACTGAAAAAGACCAATTCTACAAGGCTTTGTGCTTATGGCTTTACCTACATCTGTTTTCATGTTCTCTGCTGCCTTTGCTCTTCACTTCCCCTTGCATCTTAGATCTTCTATGTGAGAGGTTTTATAAGGAGAGAATATACCCTTTAGGGTCTTAGAGAGGTGTGATGGTTAATTGTATGCATCAACAGGATGGGGTTAAGGGATTCCCAGACAGTTATGAAACTATTTCTTCTGTGTCTGTGAGACCGTTCTGGATGAGACTAACATTTGAATCAGTAGACTAAGGAAAGAATATGCACCTTCCCCTGTGTGGGTAGGCACCCACAATCCTTTTAGGCAATCCTTTTAGGGTGGTAATAGAAAAGCTAGAAGAGAGAAAAGGAGAATTGTTAGCTCTCTCTTTTGTGTTTGAGGGGAGATATCTGTCTTCTCCAGCTCTTGGACATCAGGCCTTTAGCTTGGTGACTCAGGTTGAATTATAACCTCTCTGTCTCCTGATTCTTTATCCTGTGGACAGCAAGAGTCAGGAACTTACCATCTTCCATGATCTTATGAGCCAATTCCCATAATCTGTCTCTTCTCATTCTAGCCCCTCTCCCTTCCTTTCCCTCAATTCCCTTTTCTGTTTCTGTATTGCTAGAAAACTTTCGCCAGTATATGCAGGTTTGCAGAGACAAAGCCAGTTTTTGTCACAAATTATACTTATTTCATCTCCATTATAGACGGATTGTGTCACCAGTTAGAAAATTCTAGCTTGCCAGTTTTGTTTGTTGTGTTTCGGGTACATTGAACATATCTTATTTATGTTGTGTATTTTTGCTCTTTTAGCAAAAATAAAAAAGCTAAGATGCTCTCTCTTGTCTCTTGGGCTAATTTCAGGAATTCTTTATTTTTGGTGTCCTGTAGTTTTGCAAAACGAAGCATGTAACTGAGGAGATTATATCGCCATCTATATCTATGTCTATGTGTCTATTTATTTATTTTTCTTTATCACACTTGATATTTGATATACTTTCTAGGTCTGATATTTGGAGACAAAAAATTCTGAAATATTACTCATCTATTGTGATATTAATTTTTCTAAAACTTCTGCTGGATGTGTGTTAGGTTTTCTTTTCTTTAATTGTTTTATTTTAAAAGAACTTCATTCTTTGTACTTCATGCCAATTCTGAATAATTTCTTTGTATTTATCTTTCAGTTCATTATTTTTCTCTCTAGCTATATTGAACTGTTTAATGTATCTCTGAAGCTTTAAATTTTGATTACATATTTTTAGAAATTCTGTTAATTTCATGTATTTTGTCATTTTTGATAATTTCACTGCTCGTATTTTTATTTATCGCTCTTATATGTAATAGTTAACATTCTGTGAAGAAGGATATTAGTATTTTCAGAATACTAATTTCAGAATGTTAAATTCTTTGCAGGTCTGTTATTAAGGTGTGCTGCTTTTTCCTGCTTTTGCTCATAGTATTGCGTCTTTATGTGTTTTGTGATTTTAAAAAAAAAAATAGATCTGCTAATGTTCCTTTGAATTTTTTCTATAGGCATAGTTTTGAGGTCTACAGAGATAATGTGTGCTTACTTCTGCACAAAGAACCTGGGAGTTTCCTTCCTTTAGGTCACTACAAATGCAGAATAACTAAATTTTTACTTAAGGTTTTTATGGGCCACACAGATGCATGATTTGGGTTTGCAAATATATATGAAGTTGAGATTGTGGTTTCAAACCCTCAGTGAATAAGTTTTTTCATTTTCCTGTGCCAAGGTTGAGAAGAATGTTTATTTATGCCTGGTGTACTTATTTCTTTTTCATTCTGATCCTCACAGTAAAGCCCATTGAGATTTCAGTCAAAGGAAATTTTTTATAGGATCCCTTACCTCATACCTGCTTTAATCTTTGTCTTTATTGCATGACCCTTATGCATGTTTCAAAGCAGAAGGGCAAAGAATCATGTGACTTCTATCTGAAAATTGGCAATGTATAAATTTTGAGATATTTTTGATTTAACTGTGAATCTCTAAATAATTTGCTTTAGTGGGATAGTTTCCTATATGAAATTCAAATCTTCTCATTTACATACACAGACAATTGCTCTAAAAAGCAACGTGTTACTTTTATTTTGTCTCCTGATATATAGGTTTGAAAATTCCTTATAAATAATCTCAAGTTTATTATTCATAAAATTATCTGAAAATTGTTAATGAGTATAGCAGGAATCAAGGACAATTTAAATATCCTATTAAAAATACTTCAGTGCAATTAGACCAAATACGTTCTTCTGATACCTAATTTTGTAAGGTAATTAGAAACCAAATATTTGATAAGGTTAAGAGTTGATTTTCTTGCTCTTGGAATACAAGATTTTTAAGTGTCATTTACATAAATATATCTTGGAAATATTATCCATATTAAATCGTGATGTGACTTCCCTTTATACAGTTGGAAAAAAACAGAAAATGAGTGGAAAATTTCAAATGTGCTCTGAAAGAAAAAGGGATTGTGAACAGTTGAGTAATTTAGAGATAGTGTCACTTACCACCACTTACTGTCACCCATTGAGAATCTCTTTTCTAACTGTCTTCTGCCTATTGAGTCTTCCTCTAAATGTTTTTCTTTGCTTTTGAGCAAGGGCAACATTTGATTGAGCTTTATGAATCATTCAAATGATCTATTAGAGGTGATATTTCCATTGACACTTGAAAAAGCAGTTTGCTGTAACTTTTCATCAGTAGATGGTAATTATGGAGATAACCTTAACTTCTCACCTTCGAGGTAGTAATACCAATATTCAGGATTACACTGGCAGGAAGGGAACACTTGCTATACTAATGCTATTAATTTTTTAAGATACAGCAAGTTATAGCCATACTGGCCACAAGCAAACAGAACATTTTTGATTTTAGGAACAGGAGGAATGAGGTAAGAGTCTACTTTTGGTGCTTTTCTTTCAGCTCCCAGAGCTGCAGGCTTGTTGTCAGACAGTTGGAAATGTGCATTGCTTTAACACATTTTGAGAACAGGATGCTGTTTAGTTTTGAAATAAAGTAATTGCCATGAAAACTGTTATATAATTAATCTAGAATGTATAAATCCCTACATAGGAATATTAAAGAGATATATAATTTTTAAATTATGTTTTACATCACTATTATGGTTTCATTTCATATTTCATAAAACAACTGTGACCCATATAGGCCCAGTTTGTCTTTTTAGATATGCCATAATTAATGAATCTATGGATTGACTTAGATGATATTAGTGTGCCCCTCCATTTGAGTAAGTTTTAGGCTGGTTTCTTCTTGAATCTAGGCATGTAGTTTCCTTTTTCAGGGACTATTTACTTAGAAAACTTGTAATTATTGTTTTTCAACTTATTGAATGATTAATTTTATGTTTATTAGCACATGCTGGCAGTACATAACGATGGCGTTCACTGTGGGGAGCTGGCCCATGTACATGCCACATCTTAATTCTTTGTACTTTCCTTTCCCCTCTGCTTTCTGTTCCCTCTCTCCCTCTCTTGGTTTTGTATAAACACTTGTATTTATAAAGGCTTCCTCTATCTCTTTAAGATGTAACTTTTAAAAGTGACAGCTTATGAGTTTTATAACACAGGAGAGGAAGTATACATATTGAAACCACCTAAGGTACTAGGCTCCCCTGGTCCTATGGCTTAGTCACTACTCATGTCTTCAACTTTATTTTCTAACCATTTTCAATATTTTGAACAGAAAGTCTCCTACCTTTCTTTCCGTGGTTATATGCTTATATTTTACCTTCCCTCGAGATTCATTTTTTTATATTCAACATCAAAATACTGTCTGTGTTTGGAACCCAGAGGGATGTCATGATCAACCTTTTAAACACCCACACAGGAATGAATTTTTCTGTCCCTTGTATTTTTAAAGTACACTCATTATGCTCATCATTATCTAGTTTACAGTATGGCTATTCTGGAACGTGTAATGTGCCTTTTATTATCTTGTTAAATCTTTGCAGATGTTTGAGTCTAATACATCTCTGTGTATTCCCAGTTACATCAGATCAATCCAATCTTACATATGGTAGAAAATGTGCTAAAGATGTATGTTAGGTAAGTGAACTAAAACACATTAGTAAATATAAAGCAATGTTCTCTGCCCCTTCTGTGTCACAGACAAAGCTGCATGATAAGCAGGGGTTTTCACTGTATGCACCAGAGGCCTCTCTTCAATTACATGTGTGTGTTCCCAGGGAGCCCGGAACTGCTGATTCTTGTTCTTGCTAACTAGAATTATAGACATAATCAGTTGAATCACATTCTAAGGTCAGGATAACAAGTCAGAGAATAGATGAAAATGCCTTGCTGGGAAGATACCCCACCCTACTTGCTATCTCAAGTCAAGCTCCTATCTGATTTATACATGGAAGTCGAGCTGTAACTGGAGTAAGGGATAAAATCTGGAAAGAAATGAAGGTGTTGATTTTCATTGCTTGTGGTCCAAAGTTAAAGGCCTTATAGGAAATAACAACAAAAAAAAATCAATGCACTTGAGATCTCAACTAAAGCTCTGGAGATCACTCTATCTAGATAAGGGACATGTTCATAGTTAGTGCTGTGAAATAAAACCCCACTGTTTTTCAGTATGTCAAGGTACCTCGCTGAATACTCACAGAAAACTCCTTGCTGCTATATAATGCTATACAGTGCAGTCTGACCAATGCAGACTTGATATGATTCTCTAATGACTAGTAGTACAGCACCATTTTGGAAGCATGAAGAAGAAAGTTTCATGTGAAAGTTAACACAGTGTAAAAGAGGGATTCTGGATCTGTGGTCAGATTTTGGTGTATTAAAGCTAGCTTGCTCTCTTTGCTTGTGTGTGAGTGTGTGTGTGTGTGTGTGTGTGTGTGTGTGTGTGTGTAAATTAACTGGTTAATGCTAATGTTCCATGTGGACAAATGTAAACCTAAAAAATATACTTGACATGCTTAGAGAATGTGTAGATGATCCAAGTACCTTTGCCAGATCTGGCCCTTAAGTGTCTTATACCATCTTCTGTACTCCCTCAGTTTACTTCTAAGTTGGTGGAATTCAGAGGATCTAAGAAAGGAAATGTCAAAGGATGCTAGAACTGCAGAAAGAAGAACCCCTAAACTACTACTAATCTAAGTATCTTATTACATTGTGATGTGAGCCAGTAGTGAGCCTTTATTTTGTTAAAGCACTGGGCTTTTAGAGTCATGAGCACAGTTAGTGTTAATAACTCCAACCGCCGCTCAGTGTCCATCAACAGATGCTGAGAGAAGGAAAATGAAGTATATTAATACAATGAAATACAGTTTAGCTTTAATAAAAAGGAAATCCTGCTGCTTGTGACAATGTGGGTGAACTAAGAGGATGTTTTTGTAAGTGCAATAGGCTAGTTGTAGAAGGACAGGTTGATTCCACTTGCCTGAGGTATCTACAAGAGTCAAACTCAAAGAAGCAGAGACCACAGTGTAAGATATCATCATATTCCAAGTCAAGAAAAATTGGGAATTCTTATTCAGTGGGTATAAAGTTTCCATTGTGCAAGATAAATAGGATCTTGAGAACTGCTGTATATCACAATGCCTATAGTTAAAAATACAGTATTTTGCCCTTCAAAATCTCTTAAGAGGGTTCATACCATGTTATATCATTAACACATATGCACACATAAAACAGAAGTATGCTTCAAGTGTGAGTGTGGTGATGGTATTATGAGTGTTTACATATGTTCAAATGCATCAAGTTGCACACACCAAATACAAGCAGTATACCAATTATATCCCAATAAAATGTAATCACCAAACCAAAACTCTCTTCCAGCAGAAGACTTGTGATGATTCCTATATCAATTAAGATTTTTTTGACTCTGAGTAACAGAACATTCCAAATCTAATTGTTTTCAACAAAAATATTCAGCATTTCATAAACCAAGGCCAGTAGTGCCAGGGTTGACTAACTTACTAGATAACCTATACACAGAAAAGACTCTAGATTCCACTCTGTCTCTTGCAGTATTTTGGTTTCATTTTGGGGTGTGCTCTCAATTTTTTGAGAGCTGTCACAAGTCCAAGCATCAAGATTACATCTAGAAAAGAGTCCCCCTTTTCGTGTATGTTTTCTTAGGACAGAAGAAACGTTTTCTAGAAGCCTGGCAGTAGACATTTTATATTTCATGAAACACAAGCACCTCATGCACTCATGCCTATAGCAGCCACTGGCAAGGGAAAAGGGACAGCCATGACCCCAACTTCCTCCATGGATACGATGATCTGGGAAAGGTGGCTCTCTGAGCAAGTGAGAGCTCCATTTGGCAGGTAAAAGGAGGATGAAAATGGCCACCAAGCACTGTCCTTCTGTGAGAGAGCTTGTCCTGAGAAGGGGGTCTGAGCACGGTAAGGCTGACACACTAATGAAGATTTGGCCACTCTTTGAGATCAGAGATCTCAAGTACAACATAGTGATGAATAAAGGAATATGTTCCTTTGCCCATGCCTGGATAAGGACCTGCTTCCTAAAGAGGGTAGGAGCTTACTGAGTGAGTGCCCTGTCCTCCTGCTCTGTTTTCTGCCCTTGGAGGATTTCCAAAGTCTCTCTTCCTTCTTCTGCTGATCCTCAGTTGCTGGGGCTTCTATTGTTTTCTCAGTTCTGCTGTCCTCCCTGCTTCCCCAACCTTTCTTTTCTTTTTTTTTTTTTTGCGGTTCTGGAGATCGAACTCAGGACCCTGCACTTGCTAGGCAAGCGCTTATTCCACTGAGCTATATCCCCAGCCCCTCCCCAACCTTTCCACAGTCCCTTGGACCCAGGCCTTTGCTGGGCACTCTGAGCTCCCTGAAACTCCTGCAACTGTAGACCTCTGTCACTTTGTATTCCCTAAGGGCCATGGTTCAGCTAGGTTTGCTCAGATCTTCACTGTTTCCAGATTCCTGTGGGCCCGTCCCTCGGGGAAGTCTCTCAGATCTCCTGCCCCATTTGTACATTTTTTACATAATCCTTTAGTGAAGATTCTTTGCAAATAGCTGTCAGGAATGCAGCTGACAATTTTTGTGACTGGCACATCTGAGAATTCAAAATGGTTACACAAGTGTATGGTCTGCCTTTGAAAATTGTGTTGATAATCAGCTGATTCTTTTTATCCCTTTTTATGGTGGCTTGCTTGTTTCTTGTCTCACTTGCTCTGCCATTTGATATACTCCGACTATGTTTCTCTCCTGGTTGGGGAAGAAACAATTCTCTCTATGGTCTTGTGTCATTCACCAGAATTGTGTACAGGGCTTTGAGCCAAATATAATGATATTAACAGAAATATTAGTAATAACAATAATACTAAAGAGTTTTGGTTTGCTATAAATTATGTACTTTTAATATTTTTCCCTTGGGGACATCCAAGGAAGGTTATGATTGTCCAAGGACAGAATTTTGGAGTGTCTGAGTTTCCTAGTCACTTAACAGTATAAAAATGTGTCTTTCCAGACCTTTAAAAATATGTATGTACATGTGTTTCTTTAATAGAATGAGGTTATATTGTACATGCTATGTGGCATTCTGTATTTTGCACTTAAAAATACTAGAACCATTACTAAATAAAAAGCACTGTATATGTTTTAGATAGTGGTGTTAAAGCAAGAAAACTTAACTATACAGCTGATGCAGAAGTTGAGAAACCAAAAAGTATGATGATACAGCCCAGAAATTACCAAGAGTGGGAAAAATCCTCCTACTTCTAAAGGCCTGAGTGGAATGGAGGGACATGATGCTGATACAGCATGGATGCTGGGGCCATCAGCGTGGGCTAGATCCGCGCAGCAGGGGACTGCAGGGCAGAGCTGGCATCATGGTGAAGCTGTGGAAATGGGGAGAGAAGGGAAAAGATAACCAGGTTTCTGCATCCCTCCCATTCTCTGGTCTTCTGCTGATTAAATATCCTAGAATGGGGGAGGAGAGTTGTCTGTGATACACAGCCAGGCAGAGAACAGAGAAATTGACTTGAAAGTGAAGAGGAGAGTGGCTGTTCAACTTTGTCCTTTAGGTTCTGTGGCGCACATGTTCACCCCTCTACCCGTGTTTAATGCCTGTATATTAACTTTATAGTTCCATCCCATCAGCTCTCATTTACTTGAGAAAACATGTTTCTGCTTCTCCTCAAAATGGAGGCACAAAGTAACTATATTATATTCTAGTACAGGAGTCACCAACCTGGCTGCTGAGAAGATGAGTCGTGGGTTAAGTCTCATCTGTATTTATAGCTGCTCCCATCAGGTGCATTACTGCCTTAGCCATGTCTCCTGTCAGATCAGTAACTTAATGAGTGTCTCATAGGAGGGTTAATCTTACTATGAGCTGCTTGTGTGGAGGATATGGGTCATGTACTCCTTTGAATCATCCTGAAACATCATCCACCCCTCCTCTCAGTGGTAAGTAGTCCCCACCATCGGATACACTTTTGTGGTCGGGTCATTTTAGAACTAAATTATGGAATTAGAGCTCACAGTGCTTCTCAGAAAAAATAGTATAGGAAGAAAAATAGGTCCTTGTTAATATATACTGAAATATAACTGAAATATACATAGCTTGCTATAATCCTTGTTTCTGTAACTAGTGATGAGGCCATGATTTAATCATTTTCATCTACTATTTTTACTACATTTTATTACATGCAAGCATAATCAAATTGAGTTATTTTTTGGCAAAATGATGCAAATTTTTCTTCCTGAAGCTTTTGTGTCTTCAGTGATCCTGCCTTGATTGAGTGGTTGTAATCTCCCACTGATTTATGGACATGAGTGTCCTTTGAGGGGTTTTGTTGGGTTCTGATAGAGTCTTCCCTGTCCCTATGTTGTAAAAGCAGCGTATTTCCCTTTGATAGATTGGGTAAATCATCACAGCTGATAAAGTAATTTCTGTACTTGTTGGATCAAAGGCATGAGGAAAACAAAATTTCTAGCTGGTCGTTTTAATTTATGATTTAATAGGAAGATGGTATGCGTTTTTGTGAACTATTTGCTCTTTTGGAAACCATGATATATAACTCCTCAGTACACAAGGTTGCAATGATAGAATACTTTGCTATAGTTAAAAGGGCTTTCTGCTTCTATCTTTTGATTTCACGTATACGTGTAGTGCCAGTTGTAGAAAGAGCACCTCACATTTTTCTCTGGTTAGAAACATGGTGCATCTTGGAGGATAGCACAGTAAGCTCAGGGAGTCTTGTGTAAACCTCTCCTGTTCTGTAAGGCCAGGTACGTCTTGACCATGGATTCATAAGATGAGGGCTTCCTACTGTTCCAACTCCACTGTTGAATTCCTTTTCGCCTTGTTTTGCTTTGAAATGGCAAAGGAAGCCCAAGAGGTTTCGGTTATTCAAGATTTTTCAGGTTTATGTGAGAGACACACATAGGTTCCCATCCAAATCCCAGTCCAATTCTTCCTGATAATGCTCTAATCTTGACTAAGAAACTTGAGTTCACTTGCGTTGAACAACTGCATTGGGCCCTACCTGACAGTTGGAGCCAAGGAAGAGATAGAGCCTCTGCCAGGGACATTGCTGAGGCAGAGGAGGGGAAGAAATTCCCTAGGCTTTTCCTTTTTTCTACTACTGCAGATAGACTTCTTCTGGGACAAAGATTTGTGAGCAAGAGATTATTAAGAAGTGCTGGGAAGCCTGCGGAGAAGTGGGAGAGGCGAGATGGAAGAAGTCAAAAGCCAGGCAAGTTCCCCAGACAGAGGCTGTGCTGCATGCTCTGGGGAAAATCTGGAGTGCAGGCTGCACCTCGGTTCTCAATCCTACAGCTAAGGCCCTTGGTCTTCTCACTACCTCTCTGTCGCTGGTTAAAGATAACTATCCCTTCCTGAAAATAAATTCCCAAGCATTTTCAGCTCTCTGATGCCTTGGTAGTGTTAGTCGAAAAACAGTTTTCTAGAAACAAACTGGAGATGTTCCCTTGAAGTGACACGACATCAAAGTGGGTGGCTGGAGCAGATAAAATCATGAAAGAGGGATCCTAGGGGACTACAGTGCAGAGCTGACAGTGGTGAATACACCCATACACAGTTTCTGCTGGTGCCTTTCATTGTTTGAATCTCCTGGACACCACAGATCACAGAAATGTAGTTCCTTCCTTGTGGAATGGAATAGAACACAGAAAGATGGAGAATCATCTGAGAAGAGCCAATTGACCTTCACAGAATAACATAAAAAATTTCCCCTAACCTTATATGTGTTTCTAAACCTATTTTAATGATCATATTATAGACCACTATAAAGGTGCAAATATTCATTTCTGAAGCCTTCGTTTTTTTGAAATTAGTTCTTTCTCCCTAGTATAAGCATAATTATGGAACAACTCTGCCATCAGGGTTTAGATTATCACCTGTATTTTTTCTTCAGGACAAATACTGTCACCACTTTAATAGACCTTTTATAAAGATGAAGCTAGTTATATTAGACACTATTACAACATGTAAAATTCTTAGTATGGGTATATGTTAGCAAACATATATTCCAAACAGTGTTGCAAGGTTAGCTGTTTGAAAATTGGATGTTTTTTGGGCTACAATAATGTTAAAGTTGGTATTTTGGTTTCTAGTAGATCTTGTATACCAAGGTTTGCTAGAGGAGCCAGTTCAATAATGGTAGTTAAAGAATTTACTACCTAAGCTTATAATGACTGCCTGTGGAATTTGGGGTGGAAGAAAATGGCTGCACACAGAACAATCAGAAGACCCTGGTGAAGGTCAAAGGACTGCAGTTCACTGCAGAGTCTGGTGTGTGCAGGTTAAACAACCAAAGGTCTGCATTAGAAGGCAGCAGAGACTGCACTGGAGGGCTGAAGGAACTGGCGACAAATGTCCAAGGCAGTAGTGAAGAACAGAGCTCCTCTGAATAAGCAAAAGGGAAAACTCCCTTCTTTTCTTTTTATTCCATCCAGGCTGTAGCCTATTGGTTAGTACCACCCACATCCAGGGTGCATCTTCTCTTCTCATTTTGCAATCTGCATGTCAATTATCCTTAAAACTGTGTCCACCAATCTTTTAGGCATTCCTTAATCCATTCAAGTGGACACATCATGATGAGCTATCATATCTTGTAAGCCTATATTTAGCCCAGTTATAGCTGAGCTGCTGATTAATGGTACGAATAGTAGCGTTATCTCCACCTCTTCCTCTTTCCATATCTACATAAAGGGCTATGCTCAAACTGTGTAAGCAAAACAACTTCTACCAGTCATTCGGATTTAAGTACAAATGTAGATGCATCGCATGCCAGAGGAATTTGCAGTAAAATCTCCACGAGGTACTTTATACCCTGGGGAATGATTTTCAGGTATCATGTATATAAGGCTGTTTTAAAAAGAGAAGGTAACTTTTTATCCTAAGTGCATACTCTGTTAAATTAGCACATTTTATTTTTGCTGTCACTCTAAGGTCAGTACCTGTATTTCCCAGGATTGGTAAAAGAGTGGCTTTTATTTGGAAAGCATTTGCAAGAAAAATTGACATCCAGAAGATGCTAGTCATATGTGCCATGGAAGATTTTATAATCTGTATATTCTCATTGTTTGGATTTTTATATATAATTCTATGATTTTTTTTAGACATTTTCTGGTTCTACCAAAAAATGTCTACTTTATAATTTGTTTATGAGGACATTATCAGATATTTACAGCTGGCTTGCCATTAATTCTAGTTTCAGATATTTGTAATTCAATTTATTTTTCAGAAAATTGTGTATTCACTAATTTAGAAAGCTTTTAAAATAAATTTCATGTTTGCAAATAGATTTGGATTTACAGCAACGTTGCAAACATAGTACAGAGAGTTCCCATATACCCCACTTCCAGATTCCTCTATTCTTAGTATTTTATAGAATGGTATATTTATCACAGTGAACAAACCAGTCCAATCCATTTTTATGAACTGAAGCCCATACTTTTCCAGTTTCCTTAGTTATTGCCATAGGCATAGCAATATATATTATATAATATATATGACATATCATATATATAATGTATCATATTACCATGAAAGACACATTGGCAAAAGTGATGGAGTAAATGTGTTTGGAGTGAGGGGGACTATTTTAAATACTTTGAGAGGGATTAATAGCAATGTGTCTTTCACTGAAATGAGGTTTTTTATTTTTATTTTTATTTTATTTTATTTTTTTCCGGTACCAGGGATCGAACTTAGGACCTTGCACTTGCCAGGCAAGCGCTTATGCCACTGAGCTATACCCCCAGCCCTGAAATGAGGTTTTTTAGTTTAAACATTCACTGTGTGTTTTGATCACATCTCATTGATCAAACATTTATGACAACATCTGTCAACAGCATTACTGAGTGTCCTCATCTACCTTATTCATCATGTCTAGCATGGTAGGACTTCTGGTTCTTCCCCAAAGTCAAAACAGCGATGAAAGGGAAATGTTCTGAATTGATTCAAGACGTGAAGACAGCCACGACAGCACAACTGAAGCTATTCATGAAAATCTTCCAGAACTGCTTCAGACAGTGCCAGGAATGATGGAAAGAGCATGTGAAAGTGATAAGGAGGATTTTGAAGGGGACTAATGGACTAATATGTATTTAATTGTAGTAAGAATTTTAAAAATATACCATATTTTCTTATTACAGCTATATTTTCTGTTCTAAGATCCCATCTGGGGTTATATGTAGTCATCACATCTCATTAGGCTCCTCTTGGCTATGGAAGTTTCTCAGATTGCTTTATTATGAATGATGATTTTAAGGGTCTTTGTTCGGGTATTTTAAAGGCTATTTTCTTCATGTTTAGACCAGGATTGTTTGTTCAAAAGTGAACCGCAGAGTTAAAATGCCAGTTTCACTATCCCATGTCAAGGGGATATGATTTATAACTGTTGACCTTGATCACCTGGCCTAGTAGTGTTTGTTGGGTTTCCGCAATATAATTTCCTTCATAGCCTTTGGAAGAAAGTTACTATGAATAACCCACACTTCAGAAGTGTGGCATGATTACCATGTTATGCAGCTCACTGTATAACCAAAGCAAAGGAAATCAGTGTGTCAGGAATATCTGCACTCCCATGTTTTATTGTAACACTATTTGTATTAGTAAGAGATGGTGTAAAACCCACATATCCATCAAATGATAAGCAGATAAAGAAAATGTGGTATAGATACATAGTAGCATATGATTCCTCCATACAAAGAAGTTCTGTCATTTGCAACGACATGGAAGAGTTGCGAGATCATTTTGTTAGAATTCAAACAAACCATGCTCCAAAAGACAAGTAATGCATGTTATCACTAATGCATGGAAGCTAAAAACGTTAATGTTACAGAAGTAGAGAGTAGAATAGTGATTACTGGTCTACAAAGGATGAGGAGAGTGAAGAGAGAATAGTTAATGAGTATAGCTAGACTGGAAAAGTATCATCTAATGTTTTATAACACAGTAGCATATGCAGGGTTGGGAATTAATTGTAAATTTCAAAACAGCTAGTAAAGAGGATTTTGAAATGTTACCAACACAGAAAAATGTAAATGTTTAAGGTGATGATTATGCCAATTACACTGAAAGGATCATTAAACATTATACACATATACTGAAATATAATATTCTGGCCCACTAATTGTATATATTATGTGTCAACTAAAAACAAGTGAACAAAACAAACCACAATGGGATCATGTTTCATCTCCTTCAGGGTAAAATTTTTACATAAATTAATTTAGGTTTAATTGATTTTCATCTTAAGTGTCTATTTTTAAAAATTTCTAGGTTTCACTAGAAATGTAGTTTCAAAAATTAGGAAAATGTAGGTTCAAAAATTAGGAAAATAATAACTTCCCACAACCATTTCTGTAAGTTAAATTAAATAGCTTAGTAAAAGCACCAACCTTTAGGTCACTTAGAAAAATAGATCTTGGTATTAGGAAGATATTGATTTGAAAGAGTTTATTTCCAGCAATAAATTTATATGTACTGTGAAGGCTACCAAAGTATTTTGTGCATTACTCTTATAGATATTTAATGATCAAATGAGTTATTCACTGTCATAGGCAAATTTCCAATTAGATTGAGGAGAGATTCTTCCTACAGAAGAGATTCTTTCCCTCTTCTCTGTCAGAGATGTGCTTGGTATATCTTCATTACTTCCCCTTTGTAGAGATTAATTTTCACTGTTGATATATTTTGGGCTTTATATGGAATAGAATTCTCAGGTAGAAAAGTGATTTTACTCTTCAGTTTGCAGAACCTTTGAGATCCATCATAATTCCTGTCATATCCTGTGGATTTTACTTTGACCATTGCTCCAGAAATCCTCATATGATCAGTTCAGTCTTCAGGGAGTTCTTTGAACAAAACCACCAGGAGTCTCTAAATAAGCCCCGCCTGTGGCTCTCACTGGGTTGTGCTCACTGGAGTCTCTATCAGTAATTAGATCTTTCATTCCTGGCACTGAACAAGCAGTACTTGTCAGACTAGGGCATTGCAGGTTTTAGAACTTATTTGTGAAATAAAAGGAAATGCAAATCTTACTTGGGTAATAAAGACTATTAAATATCGAACTTTTTGTTTGCCAGGGATGTCATTTAACTTTTCATTTAGAGATTTAAACAGAAGAGTATCAATTTGCTTTATGCTAAAGTAAAATTTTATAAATGTCTTTTCATGTATCTCGTACTTTTCCTATTTGAAATAGAGAGCTTTGACTATATTGTACCTATTTTGTTTTGGGATATATCCATCCGCATTCCCATCCCATCCCATCCCATCCCATCCCCCTTTCCCTTCCCCTTCTCATTCTCTCTCTTTCTCTCTGTCTGTCGCATTCATGCTCCCTTTCCTCTTGTTATACTTTGTGTCTAGATGTCCCCCAAAGCCTCATGCAGTCAAGAAGGGTTTGGTCTTTCAGAGTTGGCTATATCTAGAGTGTGTGGTGCTGGGATCAAGAGTGTGTGATTAGGAAATCAGTCCACTGATTGGTTTGGCATAGTTATACCTAGGATTAAGGCTGTGAGCACTACACCCGCTTTAGGCCAGCTATCCTGCATAAAATATAAGGGACAGAAAGAGGCTTTTTTCCGTTCTCGCTTGCTTTTATATTAACTTGTGTGTACCATGCACTATTCTTTTTTGCAATGGACCTCTATCAAGCCACACTGCCTTGGATTATAGCAATTACAGCTGATTATAGACTAAAACTGTTGGAGACCACTCAAAGTGGTTCTGAGCTGGATTTAATATTAACCAATTGGCTTTTTGTGTTTACTTGTGAGTTGTCTGAAGTTCAAGCACTTTTTCTGGAGATGGGCAAGGGACTCAGTAAGTAAGCCTCTGTGAGTCCCTGGTCACCCTGAGGCCTGTATTGGCCTATAAATCTGTGACTCCTCAAAGGACAAGGTAAGGCCACAGCTGAGGACGTTTGGCTCCAGCCCCAATTAACTACAAGGAGACTGCAGCTGCAGGCTCCACATTCCTACAGTAAATACCAACCTAAAGATAAGGTAGTTCTCGTGACTGACACAATTTACTACTTGGGAAAATTCTCTCAAGGTCCTGTGAGATTCCCATGTTTTCTTGAGTATCCTCCTCCTTTTTTTGAAAACCAAATAAATACGGGCCACCCAGTGAAGTCTTTGGCTAAACTCAGAGAATATCGAAGCTTTAAGAGAGTTAGTCCCTCCTGTAGCCCTGAAATCATTTCCACTGTCTCATTTACTTCAGCCTGTGCCATCCCCTGGCTTGGGAGATTGCAGGCCTGATCAGCCCACAATAACTAAGAATATTTAACCCAATATAAAACCCCTACAAACTTTGAGCCAAATAAACCTTTCCTACTTTAACTTTGGGTATCGGGTATTTTGTCTCAGCAACAAGAAAAATAACTAAAAGTAGCTAAGACTGACTTTGGTATCAGGAATGGGGTCATTGCCGTACCTGACCATATAGTTCAAAAGTCTTTGGGAATGGCTTGTGAGCAGAGTTTGGAAAGCCAGCTGAAAAAATAGACCTGCAACACTTTAGCCTGTACTATATAGGAGATTCTGCTCAGAGCTCAGAAGACTCGAAAGCCAGTAAAGACCGGGCTTGGGTGGCTCCTGAGGAAAAGAAGGACTGTATTGGCTGCTGGACTCCAGATGATGTCTGTTATGGTTTGGCAGAAAGTTTGTCTGCATTTTGCTAGTGTCCAGAGACTGCCTGAGACTAAGATTAAGGATGGTACAGTAATTAGTCTTGTAGAAGAAATTTCAAAGCAGTCAAATGTTGAGATGGCATGGCTTCTGTTGGAGGATTTTAGCCAGATTTATGTTGAGAATCAAGAGTAAAGAACACAGCAGAGTAATTTAAAATATTTTGAGTTTGGCCTGAAAGGAAGCTTCTATAAAACTGGACTGAAAAGAGAGAGGGAAGGAGATCTTAATTGCTGAGAAACTACAGAAGAATAGAAAAGATGGCCTGAGGGCATCAGAAGAAGCAGCTTGCAGTCTCAAAAGTAAAAGACTTTGCTTTGGAAGAAAGCCCTAGAGTTCCATGTCCCAGAATAGCAGCAGCTGCATTTGTTCCTTTGAATTGGATTCAGAATGATGAGTTATATAGGTACTCTACCTAACTTGTTGTATTGGGTATTTTGTCTCAGCAATGAGAGAAAAACAACTAAGGCATGAGGTCCCCACTGCACTGTTAGCTTAACGCTCACAGCTTCACTCTGCCCTGTCAGAGGCAAACTGCCTGACCTCCCAAGTCTTCTTCCAGAATCTTGGTGGGAACCTTCCCGACCATATATCTGGTATCAAATTCTCTCTTAGTTACTTTTCTGATTGCTGTGACAACACCCAAAGTTACAGGATGAAAGGTTTATTTAGCTCAGAGTTTGTAGAGGTTTCAGTCCATAATTCATTGGCTCCAAGGCAGGGTGGCACTGCAGAGGAGAATTAGTTCATTGCAAACAAAAGGTAGCAAAACAACAAAAGAGTACTATAGCTTTTTCTAGCCCTTATATCTTATCCAGTCTACTTAGGGCAAGTAGTGCTCACCCTTTATCTTACTGCCCTTGATCCTAGCATTGCACATTCTTTGCATCACACACTATAGCCACATATGGGAAAACCTTACCTATGATTACATGAGGCTTTGAGGGGACATCTATTTTTTTTTTTTTTTGCGGTACTGGGGATCGAACTCAGGACCCTGCGCTTGCTAGGCAAGCGCTTATTCCACTGAGCTATATCCCCAGCCCTGAGGGGACATCTAGACACAAGCTATAACACACTCTTTTTATGTTACCAGATTAGCCCAAAACAGTTTCTTAGCTACTGGAAGAATACAGGAGATTCTTACATCAAAAACAAAAAACATAGCAAACATCATGAAATTCACGTTCATAGTATCTGTCCTTGCCCACTAAGTCTCATAAGGTCAGTGAGTAGTAGTATAGGTAGATGCTGTGAACAGAGAGTTTATCACAACTGAGAAACTCCAAATTTTTTGAAATCTTTGATGGCTTAAAATGGCCACTGGCAAGTTTGCTCAATTTTTACATCAGAAGGAGATGTTATATATATTATCCTGGTAAGAAAACAAGTCATCTACCCTCTACCATAAAGAAAGGCACTATTTCTGCTTTACAAGGCTGTGTGGTATATAAGTTGTCTTACAGTGATAGTTCAGAACAAAGATGTTCATGATTTTCTTTTTGCGGTACCAGGGATCAAACTCAGGACCTTGCACTTGCTAGGCCAGAGCTTATGCCACTGAGCTACATCCCTAGCCCCTCATGATTTCTTTGACAAGCAGAAACATGAGAACTTTAGTGTATGAATATGTGGCCCCTTATAGCATATTAAAGTGTCTATCAACTACCTATTTTTTACCTATCTATAGAAAGGAAAACCTAAATTCTAAGTATTTAGTTATAATTTAACAATTATTTCCAGTCCATTATTTCTTCAAGTCATTATTTCTTCTTCAGTCATTATTTCTTTTTGTTGTTGTTGTTTACTTTTTATTTTTTTATTTTTTCAAAAATAAAAGTACAAAAACATATTAACAAACAGACACCAATTAGCATAAAAAATAGTACAATCACAACTGATCTATAGACAAGGTGACACGGTCTCAACAGTGGTTATTGCTTTATTCATTGATACCTTCGAAGTGTAAATCTATGAACCCATATACACACATGCAAAATTGGTCAGACAATTAATCCTCTCAACAACAGAAAAACACAAAAACCAAGAATCCAAAGACAGAAAACAAAACAGGCAAACAACAACAACAACAACAAAAAACCCCACCAATAGTTGCTGCTTTGCATTTTGATATCTTCGAAGTGTGTGTTCAGGGTAACACATACAGACATACAATATTGATCAAATAACCCGTCATCAATTATTCCTTAGCATTGAGTGATATAATACAATAGTAGAACCATGTTAGCCCTCCTGCATATATGTATATTCATATATACATACATACATTTTTCTCTCTTTCTTTTCTCCTTTCCCTCGTCCCATCTGTTCTTTGTTTTTGAACAGATTTCCTTCATGTCTCTTAGTTTATATTTCCACGCTCGGGTTCTTACACCAGTGATACAATACGTTGCCTGCACATGTATCGCTGATTTATTTCACTTATGAGTATGGACTCCAGTTTTGACCACTTGCCTACAAAGTCCCCAAAACTGTCTTTCTTTATAGCTGAATAATATTCCATTATATAGAAATGCCACAATTTTTTAATCCAGTCTTCTGTGGATGGACACT
>PVLD010015308.1:0-49037 GCA_004027595.1 Dinomys branickii | reverse complement strand
AACCACCAGAAACTTTTTCAAAGCTGTACCTTTTTAACATTCTTACCAGCACTGTAAGAGAATTCTAGCTACATCACATCCTTGCAAATATTTGACATTATCAGTCCCTAAAATTGTAACCTCATCCCATCTCCTCCCCCTCCTCCTCTTCTGTGTACCCCCACCTCTGGGGGTAGAGCCCAGGGCTGGGCAGCACTGCCCTGGAGCCACCCCACCGCTGACCTAGTTTGGAGGGTAGCTTTGCCAGGTTAATCTATATTGGTTCTCTTGCTAGTGCCCGAGAAATCCCTTAAGCTTTGCTCATCTTTCATTTTTAAAAATCAAAGTGGGGCCAGGGCTTAAGCTCAGTGGTGCAGTGTCTGCCTGACGGGCAAGGACAAGGCCCTGAGTTCGATTACTAGTACAAAACAATGAAAGTGAAATTCATGTAATGTGCAGTTAATTCAAGTGTGCGAAAAAAAAAAAATTCAAGTGTGCGATTCAGTGGTACATAGGATGTTCACAGTGTTGTACAACTACAGTTCTGTGTTCTTTTTTCTTTTGTTCCTCAGACTGGAAAATTTCAATTTCCCCATTTTTTAAGTCAGTGATTCTTTTGACTCAGTGACTTCTCAGTCTGCTATTGAGCCATTCTAGTGAATTTTCATTTGTTCCTTTTCCTTTTCATAATTCCTGTTTATTGGTAGCCTATATATGGTGAGACACTCTTGTATTTCCTTTAGATCGTGAAACATGCATTCTTTCTAGCATGTTAAACATAGTTTAAATAATTGACTTAAAGTATTTGCCTAAAGCTGAGTGTGGTAGGGCACGCCTGCAAGCCCAGCACTTGGGAGGCTGAGGCAGGGGTATCCTTGCAAGTTTGAGACCAGCCTAGGCTACAAAGTGAGCTCAAGGCTACTTTGACCTGAATTGCATAGTGAGACCCTGTCTCAAAAAGACAAAAAAAAAAAAAAAAATTGGTCATACTTTCTTGTTTCTTCATGGGCCTCATAATTTTCTGTTGAAAATGACATTCTGAAAATCATAAGAAAGTTCAGTAAATCAAATTCTTTCTCCCCAAGGTCTGTTGTCTGCTACTTGTTCCTTGTTTGTTTCATGTCTGTGACGAAGTAATTCTGTAGAGTATTTTTTATGGTGCATGGCCATAGAAGCTTTCCTCCTGGACTTTGTTTAGTGGTCAGCTAATGTTTGGACATTCCTAAATGCCTGAACCAAACCCGAGCTTCCAGTTATATCTGGAGAGCTGTGTGCATGTGTGTGTGTGGCACGTGTGTGCGTGTGTGTGGTGCTGGTGTGTGTGTGTGTGGTGCTGGGGCATGTCTTCAACCTCAGCTAGGTAGTTCACAGCTCTGCCGCAGCCATCGCTTCCTGCTTGCTGAGAGCCTCAGAGTCAGACAGAACTAAGCCTATGGCCTGTTTTTCTTGAGCATGTGGCATGCCCATGGCGTTATGCCAGGTAACAGATGCCAGGTGGCTTAGACAAGGGTGTGGTATGAGTCTGAAACAGTAATCACGGAGGTAGAATTAACTGATTATTAGATATACAGATGGGCACATATTGTATCTCAAAAGATTTTTTTTCCTTTAAAATTCCAGTAGTGAATAATTCAGCATTTTTACTCATATTTCTTTATTTGCTGCACTTTGAACTCTATACCAACTCTGTATTTGATTCTAAGACATTTCATCTACCTATTAGAAAAGCAAATTATAAAAAGAAGTTACTATGAAAAAAAAAAAAGAAGTTACTATGAATTTTTTTCTAACATGAAATTTTCTTCCCAGTGGATATTTTGACATATGTGGTCTGGAAGATAAGTGGCTTACCTGCAACTCGTGTAATTGGAAGTGGTTGTAATCTAGACTCTGCCCGTTTCCGTTACCTCATTGGAGAGAAGTTGGGTGTCCATTCTGCAAGCTGCCATGGTTGGATTATTGGAGAACATGGTGATTCTAGTGGTAAGTAAAAACCTATTATTAGCAGGTAACTACCTGTTTTTATTAATTCTTTTCTCTCTCCTCTCCTCCCCTCCCCTCCCCTCCTCCCCTCTCCTCTCCTTTTCTCAGCTTCCCAAGTTCTGGGATTGGGTGTGGGCCACCATACCCAGCTAGTAGTTATTTTCTTTCTTTCTTTCTTTCTTTCTTCTTTTTTTTTTTCTTTTTGAGACAGGGTCTCACTATGCAGTTCAGGCTGGCCTTGAGCTCACTTTGTAGCCCAGGCTGGTCTTAAACTTGCAATGATCCTCCTGTCTCAGCCTCCCTAGTGCTGGGGTTACAGGCATGTGCCACCTTGCCCAGCTGAAATCTATTTTTATATATGTAAGTTAGTAATCTACCTTAAAAAAACATGCCAGTGAACTCAAATAGCTGATGCAGTATTAGCAAGCAGAGCTTATTTTGATATATATACATATTCAATATAAATATAATAAACGTATATCATAGTGTATTAAAATACTATATAAAATAATATTGTGCATATCATAAACATATAAAATAAGGATGATATACTGTATGTACATTAATTGTGTATATATACTTTTTTAGTGCCTTTATGGAGTGGGGTGAATGTTGCTGGTGTTCCTCTAAAGTCTCTGAACCCTGATTTAGGAACTGACTCAGACAAAGAGCAGTGGAAAACTGTCCATAAACAAGTTGTTGAAAGGTAATAGTACTCATTCCGTTCTTAATCCTTTTTTTCCATGGTTCTGGAAATGCAATTCAGGACCTTGTGCTTGCCAGGCAGGCACTTGTGCCACTGAGCTATATCCCTGGCCCTTCTTGACCCTTAATCATTAGTCCCAGGCATGCATTGTGGGGTGAGTCTGTCACTCGCAGTAGAGCGCCTGCCTAGCATGGGTGGTGAGGTCCTGGACTCCAGCCCTAGTACTTCCAAAAAAAAAAAAAAAACGCAGTGGGCCCCATGGATGATCTGCAGTGGGCCCCGCGGCTGCGCCGCTGCTGCTCCGCTGTGGCCCCGGTGGCTGCTCCACTGAGGGCCCCGCTCAGGGCACCTCATGGACTGGACCCGCCCCCACCCATAGCACGATGACAGGGTGGAGCCGGGTGGTCTGCTGTGAGCATATGTGCTTTCCCACCTCTAACCATGGCAGTTTGTATAAACCCATGTATGTTGTAGTATAATCTGAGGCAGCTATATCTCTTCCCAAGGCGAGAGTCCAAGGATTTAGATAAACGCAGGAGTACAGTTATTATCACAGGGAAGATGACTGATTGAGTGGTAGGGCAACGGAGAGGAGGGAGGAGAAAAATTGAATGATCAAATGGGCCATCATCTGTGTAACTGAGTAACAAAGGGGAAGGTAACATTATGTAGGACAGCATCCAGAGCTAATTCCCTTCTATGTTCTCTATAATTCTGTATTTCCTCAGTCGTTTTTGTATTAACAGAAGTGAAGATAACTTTATATTATAAAGCATCCAGTGCAAATTCCCTACTATCTTCTCTATAATTTGGTATTTCCTTTAATGTTTATGTGTTAACTAGTGTGAAGATAACATTATGTAATACAACATCCAGTGCTAATTCCCTACTATATTCTGTATAACTTTGTATTTTCTGTATTGTTTATGGCTTTTCTGGTTCATATGTCTCCATTCTTTTGTCTTTAAAATAAAATTTAAAAAAAAATCACACAAACAGAAGCTGGTACCTTATCTTTGCTTTTTGTGAGATAGGTAACTCCAGGCTTCTGAAAAATCCTCAAATACGGACACAGTATGCAGAGCTTTACTTTGCTGGCATTTTCCCAAAAGAAAAAGTATTTATTTTATAGGAGCTCATATATATTTGAGAGATAATAAACACTGTGATTCAGAGCATGGACTTTGGAGCCAGGTTTGCTTATCAGTGGTGTACTGTTAAGAAGTTACTTAAGAGATCCAATGCTGAGTTTGCTAATCTTTAAATTGGAGGTGATTGTCGGGCCTCCTTAGAGGGTGACTGGTAGGAGTCAGTAAGGTAGTACATACAAGAAGACCAGTGCCTGGGACTAACTGAGTGCTTATCCTACAACTTGAAGTGGATGCAGGTGATCAGAAAGTAATGACGTGTTCTCATAAACGAAGGAACCTGTGTATAGGTGAGCCTGAGCAGCACACATGACTGTCCTTCGTACTATAGCCAGGTCACATGTTAGTAAAAGCTACAGAACTTAAAATTCATATTTGGATATTCATAAAGTCTACTTATGATGACAACCCTATAAAAATGTGTGAGAATTGGGGCATGGATTTAAGAGAATTTTTTTTTCTTGTCTTTTTGAGACACAGTCTCACTGTACAGTTCAGGCTGGCCTTGAGCTCACTTTATAGCCCAAGCTGGTCTTGGAAGGAAAGAGATTTTCTTTTTTTTTTACAGTACCAGGGATTGAACTCAGGACCTCATGCTTGCCAGGCAGGCACTTATTCCACTGAGCTATATCCCCAGCACTCCTCAGGCTGGTCTTGAACTCACAAGGATCCTCCTGCCTCAGCCTCCTGAGTGCTGGGATTACAGGCATGCGCCACCATGCCCAGCAAGGCCAGTTATATTTTTAAGCTAATTGTTCTGCCAAGGACGTAAACAGTTTGAGTACGACTGAAAATGTGTTGGTCTATATTCCGTTTCTGTCTGGGGTGACAGGTCCCGAAAATGAGGTGCCTGTGGATGAAAAGAAAAACAATAGAGAGACAGTTATTGTTAGTTGGGATTGACTCAAACTTGGATTTTCTTCTTTGGGATTTCATTTTGAATTGAGGGTGTGGAAGTGTTTTCTGGCCATTGTAAAGGCTACCACCGCGCAGGCAGCTGTATGCTCCTGCTCCAGGTGCTGGACAAGAAGCGCTGTCAGCTGCTTTCTCTGTGCCTTGGCCTTCTGCAGGACACTGTGGTGTGAGCCTGCACAGCCAGCACACCGGCTTTCTGTCGTCTTCTGCCACTGGCGCCATCGCAGGAGCGTGGCAGTCCGTGCTCTCTGAGTCCATGTAGCCTGGCATTCATTGCCAGTGAATGCTGCAGTTAAGCTGCAGTCCTACCGCAGTCTGGGCTTCCACGCGGCCGCGCACTCTGAGTGCATCTCTCACGTATGGTACTGGTTTACTGTCCTGCTGGCGCTGTCCTGCAGTAGGTGTTCTGCATGACAGGATGTGCCCTCCGACATCGCTCGCACACCTGCTGCCCCCGAGACATGCCTCAAAGGGAAGTGCTGGTGGTACGTGGTGCAGGCACGCGTGCTACCGTGTCTGGCCCCGGCCCTGCCCATCCCAGAAGTTTTATTTTCATCAGTGTGGTAAATAGCTGCCAGTGGATTATGTTTTAGCCATTTTTCTCAAATTTCTCCTCTTTTCAATCCACTTTGATTATTCCTGAGAGAATAAATGTGCCCTTCAGCTTCCACCAGTAATGTCTGTCCCTGTGACCTACCACAGAGCTTTATTTTGACTCATGGATGCTATAGCATAGTCTACTCATTACTAGGCGGGACCTCCCTTTTTTGACATACCCCACAGTCTCGGTCTTACTGAATTAAAGCTCTTAAAACACCTTTTTTAACGTCAGTATCAGGAACTTGTTCATCCTAGGCTAGGCCTGTATCACTGAGCTATTCCCCCATTGCTAAAAGTACTTCTGCCATCAGATCAGCGTGGCAGCATGGCCTCAGATCGTGGCCCTGTTTTTGAACTGACAGTCACAGGACAACGCGACTGACACAGTTCTGGATCAATCTCCCTGTGCCAAGGGTGTCTATACCCACATCACCCTAATGTGACCAAGTGTATTGTGTGCACACAGGGCCGCAACGCTGTGTCTGGATCTGATACTAATGATGATGGTGTACACCCTCTGTTCCAGTATTTTTTCCCGAAGCTAAATAAACTCAGTGCTAAGTTAAAAGTCTCTTGTCCTGTGAGTTTGACTGTCTAACCCTCAGGTCACTGTGGGTGGCAACACAAAAGTACAATATGTATTTATTGTGAAAAGTATGGAAATTCAGAGAAGCATAAAGAAAGCTTACCTGTTAGACTTTCACTAAAAATAATCATTATTAATAACTTGAATTGATATAATTCTAAAATACTCATAAAATTTATGGTTTTATAACCCAGAGAGAAAAACAGTTTCTAATATTTCAAGGATTCTTCTATTTTTCTTTGAAAATATTACAAATATTTTTGTATTACATATTTATCATTCATTTGATAATATATTTTTAGGAAAAATATGTACACACAGATTATAACTGTATGAAGTTATACCAGCACATCAATAACAATTTTAAATGATCAGAGACATATATATGGTAACTTTCAAGGTAGTCAGATTCTGTGTTTGGATATTTAAGCAACAGTGCAAAAAATAGTAAAAACTAAGTTTATCCTGACTGAATAAACTTGTATTATTTTTTTTGGTACTGGGAGTCGAACTCAGGACCTTGTGCTTGCCAGGCAGGCACTTGTGCCGTTGAGCTATATCCCCAGCCAGTATTCTGTCTTTATAATTAAAGAAAGGTGAATTGTGAAAATGTATGAGAATATTACATTTAAGGTATCATAATAGTATGATAACAAATAATTTCTATAAGAAATCTCAGAAAATTTTAATAGAGTGACATTAACTTATGGCTTACTTTAAAATGGATGCTTGAAGACAGTTACAGTTTCTCTGAGTTGATTTCTCCTAAATTCCTTCCTTTCTGTGACTGCAGTGCCTATGAGGTCATCAAGCTGAAGGGCTATACCTCCTGGGCCATTGGACTGTCTGTGACAAATCTGGCCGGATCAATTTTGAAAAATCTTAGGAGAGTGCATCCAGTTTTCACTCTGGTTAAGGTAGGCCTAAATTAAAAATTCATCTATTGTTCTGTCCATTCATATTTATTGGGCCCCTTCTGTGTGTCAGGTACGCTAAGGTGTGAAGGGTACAATGATGGATATAAAGGACAGACCCTTCTGGGCGTGGCAGCACACTCCTGCTCTCCAGCTCTTGGGAGGCTGAGCAAGGAGAAAGTTCAAACTAAGTTTGAGCAGTTTAGATAGATCCTGTCTCAAAACTTTAAAAAGCATGGCATGGTGGTGCATGCCTATAATTCTAGCACTCAGGAGGCTGAGGCAGGAGGATTGCTGAAAGTTTAAGGCCAGCCTGAACTATACAGAAACCCTGTCTCAAAATAAATAAAATCAAGTAAAATTTAAAAAGATGAATATGAATAAAAATAAAATGGGCTGAGGATGTAGCTCAGTACTGTCTGTGTTCAGTTCCCAATACTAAAAAAGAAAGGCCCCATGACCTTATTGAATTAATGAAAGAACTAGACTTAATACACATTGATAAAAGTAAACAAATAATAACAAAAGGTGCTAAGTACTATAATGAAAAATTACAAACAGCTAAGGATATACAACAAGGGTCTTAGCTACTCCAGTAAAGAGGCATAGCGCTATGTAGGAAGTGAAGTGTGACCTCATTCCAGTAATGAGGGCGAATTAACCTGGAGCCCCTGGTCGCAGCAGAAGGAGCGCATGTGCGGAGTTTCTGAGGCGCTGTAAGGAGAGTGCGCTTGGTCATCCGGGCCAAGGGAAGAGTGAGCGGCGAGGCTGAAGAAGCTAGGCACCCGGCCACTAAAACCTTTACAGAAAGGGGCTGGGCCCTCACATTAACAGCAAGGGAAAGCAAAGGCCTGGACATTTTTTCCTCTTAAAAATACTGCTGTGGCTGTGGGGGAGAGAACAGGCTGGAAGAGGACTTCTAGATAGGCTGTATCCAGCAGCACGCTCGATAAATGGTATCATCCACTGAGGAAGGAAATACTCAAGAGAATCAGGCTTGAAGATCGTGTTTGCAGTTTTGGCTAAATTGAATTTGAGGCACCTTTGGTTTTTGGGGTTTTTTTTTGTACCAGCAATCGAACTCAGGACCTAGTATTTGCCAGGCAGGCGCTTATGCCACTGTGCTATATTCCCGGCCCGAGGTGCCTTTGTTTTGTTTTGTTTGGATACTGGAAATTAAACTCAGGGCCTTGTGCTGTGCTGCTGAGCTACATCCCCAGTCTTTGTTTTGTTTTTTGAGACAGGGTCTCACTATGTAGTTAGGGCTAGTCTTGAACTCATTATGTAGCCTAGGCTGGCCTTGAACTCATGGCAATCCTCCTGCCTCAGCCTCCCTAGTGCTGGGATTATAGGTGTGCACCACCACACCCAGCTGAGGTGCCTTTGAGGTACTATGTGTACTAGGACTGTCTTAGTTAAAAGCCATAGAAGCCAATTCATAATAGCTTAAACAAACAAACAAACAAAAAATTGTCTTACGTAACTGAAATTCCAAGGAGGCATGATAGAGGTGCTAAAAAACTGTCAACAGAGCTGTCTCTTATTTTCTTGGCTCATCTTTCACTCTGTTGGCTTTTGTCTTGGGTGGGCTTTTAGGGCAGCAGATGGTCCCAATAGCTGTAGCTTTGGGGCTGCCACCTCAGGTGCTTCCTCTCCTGTTGTCTGTGTTAGTTTCCAGAGACTTGGCTTTTTATACCCACTCCTATGATACTTGGCAGTAGGAGGAGGGCAGTTGCCCAAAGGAAAAAAGTGATCTGTCAACCAAAAAAGAGGTGTTAGGAAAGACAGTAGATGACCTCTGCGTGGGGTAAATGAAACAGTGTTAGCGAGCTTGCCTAAGGAAAGCGTCACAGTGAGAAGGATTGAGACTGAGCCTGCGATAGCCCAGTATCAAAAGGCACATGTGTAGTATGAGCCTGCAGAGTTGTCTGGGAAGTGGTGCCCAGAGAATTGATGAAGAGAACGTGGAATAAGGTGGCCAAGAGAAAAGGGGATACTTTGGAATAAAAACATGTACTTGTCCTCTGTTGATGACTAATGTTGTGAAATAAAAGGTGGATTAAAAATTTCAGTAGAATGAAATGACAGAGTCCTGGATGACCTTAGCAGGAGCTGTTCAACAAATAAGAATGGCGGTCAGACTGGAGAACGCCAGGGTTTGCTCTACTAGGCACTCTTTCTTTTTTAAAAATTTTATTTATTTATTTTAAAAATTAAAAAGATAAAACAACAATGAAGACAAAATCAAAATGGTACAAAAACAACAAAAGTGATACATTGGGCAAAATAACTTTTCATTGGGGGGCGTCTGCCCTGTGTGTTTGGCTATGAAGATAAGGAGAGAGAGTGCGCAGCAATTAGGAGGGAAACCAGGGAGAAGTCAAAGACAGAAGCACTAAGCAGAGGGGCTGGGGCCCAGAACACAGGTATGAGCCCCAGAGGGAAGAGGTAGCTAGCTGTCTGTTACGGGTTAGGCCCAGGTGCCCCCAGACCTCATGGCTCAGAGGTGGGAAGATGACTGGGTCGGGGTCTCACACTCAGCAGAGGATTCATCCATGAATGAATTCAGGAGCTAATGTGCTGTGAGGAGGTGGGGCTGCTTAGAGGCTGTGTACTGGGGGTGTGACCAGGGAGGGCGTGTCTCCCAGGTGCCCTTCTCTGTCTGCTTCCTGGCTGCTATGTTGTGATCCGTTTTCTGCTACTCAGACCCTTGCACCATGACTGACTGGCTTCCTTCCTTTCTTTCTTTCTTCGTTCTTTCCTTCCTTCCTTCCTTCCTTCCTTCCTCCCTCCCTCCCTCCCTCCCTCCCTCCCTCCTTCCTTCCTTCCTTCCTTCCTTCCCAGGGTCTTGCTGTGCTGTTCAGGATGGGCTTGAGCTCACTTTGCAGCCCAGGCAGGTCTCGAATTTGCAACGATCCTCCTGCCTCAGCCTCCCAAGTCCTGGGATAACAGGTGTGCACCACCATGCCTGGCTTTGAAAGTTTGTGGGGGATACTAAGAAATACAATTTGATTTTAAAAAGAAATCACAGCCAAATGTGCTGGAACAGGTTAACGCGCTTATAGTCCAGTTACTTGAGAGGCTGAAGTGGAAGGATTGCTTGAGCCCAGAAATTTGAGACTAGCTTGGGCAGTAGGGTGAGTTCTTCTTTACATACATACATACATACACCGCTGTTTATAACAACACAGAATTGCTGTCAGGGTAGATGCTTATTTGAGGTTGGTGACCATTAATTGGTAGCATTACACATGCACAGTGTTTCCAGAGACCTGAGTGCGTGGAGAAAGCAAATAAACTAAATTCATCTGAGTGTGAGTTGTACCTGTGGAGTGTCAGACCAAAAGACAGAGTCAGGGACAGAATGGACGTGGAAGAGGAAGAGAGTGAGAGGGAGGGAGAGCCGGAGACGGCACATGCTGCCTAAAGGGGCTCAGACAAATTCAGGGGCTTTACCGCTGAGTATGAGATCTATAAGTATCTCTATTTTTACTTATTTACTTTTTTGGTACCAGGTATCAAACTCAGGACCTTGTGCTTGCCAGACAGGCACTTATGCCGCTGAGCTATTTCCCCAGCCCTCTGTCTATATGTTTAAACGAGTATTCATAAAAACTGAAAGCTAAAGCAGCTTGAGGTTTACAGATATGGCAGAAGAGCCGCAGGATGATGCTTACAGAATGTAAGCTGGGGATAGAGAACCCTATAACAAAGTCCGGAGTAGGCGGGGAGGCGTCCCTTGAGCTGAGGAAAGTCAGGAACCAGAAAGGGAAGGAACGGAGTCAGCACAGCTGCGGGGAAAACTGGGGTAGACGGAAGGCTGTGAGCCGTGCGCCAGAACCTTTTCTGCACGTGGGATTCCCAGGCCAGCAGCCGTCCTGGGCAGAGGCGCAGAACAAGTGAGCCTCAGCGAGAGGACACGCTCCGCTGTAGTGAGAGCAGGAGACTGATGGTTTGGAGGCGGAAGAGGAAGGAGTGCACAGGGGTACCACACGCCCTTCCCCCAGACGCAGAGGCTGAGCAGAGAAGGAACTTCCCCCGGGGCTCCTAAGGAGGAGTCAGGGCGGTGCCAGCCGTGGGCTCTGGGGCGAGTAACGTGGGAAGTTAGTCACCTCAGCAGAACAGTCAGGACACGCTCTCGTGGGGAGAGCAAAGTATTGTACACTCTTTTCCATAGTTACTTCTTTGTTACTCCCTCACATTTTCAGCGAGCAAATCAAGATACAGAGTTTTTTCACATTAATATATGAACTAGATTATTTTTTTTTGTCAAGTAACAGGGAATTTTCTTTAAATAGTCACCTGTTTTGAGGCCAGTCCAAGAACAACTGAGAGCCAAGTTTTAGCACATTGAGGGGCATAGCGCCAACCAGGCCTGCAGCTCAGGGAGAAGGCAGGCCGGGGGCGGCAGCAGGCCGTGGGCAGCCGAGGGCTCGCAGGTCCTGTCGCCCAGAGCCCGGCGGCCCTCCGCTGGTTTGTGAGCTTGGTCTGCATTCTCCAGTTTCAACTCGAAACACCCTTCTACCCTTCTAGAGGAGGAGGGATGGCGGAAATGGGAGGAAACACGTTCTGAAACTCTGGGAGGGAGCAGAAGGGCGACAGCACCCAACCCTTAGAAGCGTGCGCATTAAGGCTCCAGAAGTGAACGCCAGGAGGCAGCAGATTGAGCAAGGGAGGGAAAGGGAAGGCAAAGCAAGTGCTCCTGGCCACATGCACATGCACGGGCCTCCCACATCCGGGCACTGAACAGGCGGGAATGTGAGTAGGCCTGGCGGGGCCTCAGGGCGAGGGTTGGCACTCGCACAACTGAGCACACGGCAGCTATCAAAACGAGAGCGCTGTGCTGCAATGGAGGAGGCAGCTAGACGTCCTCTGCAGGGGAGTGTACTGGAGCAAAGGAGAAACGGGACACACCTTGTGGGCCTGAGGAAGGACCCAGAGACGGGGAGAGGGCCTCGGCTGAGCAGTGGCCGTGGGCCGTGAGCTGCTCGGGGAAGCTGAGTGGCACTGCCCAGAAGCCCTTCCCTCGGTGCTAGTTCCTGGCAGCTGCTGTGTTGCTTTCTGTGGGTGTGGGAGCAGTTGAGACAGGCTCTTGGTATGTAGCTCAGGCTGTTCTTAAACTTGTGTTTGAGTGCTGGGATTACAGGAGTGTACCGCCATACCCAGTTCATGGCAACTGTTTCAGACGCGGAGGGAGGCCCCCCCCCCCCGCTTCCTCTCACAAACCTAGCCCCACCCACAAGTGGAGGGGTAAAGAGCATTGCGCAGTGGAGGCAAGGGTCTTCTTACCTTGGGGGCGGGGGGGTGAGTAGCCTAGACAGCAGGGGTGGGTATGAGGTCGGCGTGCGGCCTGCCCGGCTATGACAGCCTCTCATAGCTGCTTCTCTAGCCTTGGCTTTGGCTGCAGGAATGAAAAGACTGGGGCTTGTCAGGCAGAGGTTCCCCGGGCCAAGCCTGAGCAGGGCAGGGGCTCCCCTCTCCCATGGCCCGGCCATCAGGGAGGTCCTAGGCAGCTAGTGGTGGTGGTTAGGGGCATGGGCAGGCAGAAGCACATTCTGTGGCAAAGCTCTGCTTGGCGTGCTAAGAGTACCACAGGCAGCCAGGTGTGGTGCTGCACACCCGGAACCCCATTACTTTGGAAGGCCGAGGCAGGAGGATCGTAAGCCGGGAGCCCCGTCTGGGCAGTGTAGCAGTGTAGCAACTCAGCAAAATCCTATCTCAAAAAAGAAAAAAATGTTCGGGGGCTGTAGCTCACTATAAAGGCCCTGGATTGACTCTCTAGTACCACAAACACAAAACAAAGCGCCAGAGTACACACAGCCTCTCTGTGGGCTTCCCTTCGAGAGGCCCAAGGTAGCATCTGGGTGCAGCCCCAGTGGTGCCCTCAGTCGAGTAGGGGTGAAGCAGCACCACCTCTGCAGGCATCTTCAGCTCCACCCTTATGAAACACAGGCTGCTGATCTCCGTCCTTTATCAGATAAGTGAAGGACCACACAGCATCCTTGCCCAGAGGCGTGAAGAGGGACAGGTAAGGAAGGGACAAAACAGACTGTCTTTCTGGGTCCCTTTAAAGGCCACTGCCACATTCCTAGTGTCACTGAGCTAAGTTCCGCATGGTCACAGGACCTAAAAATGCTCTTGGTTTTGCTAGCAGTGATTGCTGTCTGCCAGGTGGCTGTCCTTGCGCACCGCGTCTCTCCTGTGTGCTCTTTCGCTGACGTTCTCTCACGCAGCTGCCCTCCTGTATTGGTCACTGATCAGCAATCTCATCTTACCTTTCAGGGCTTGTACGGAATAAAGGAAGAAATCTTTCTCAGTGTCCCTTGTATCTTGGGGCGGAATGGTGTCTCGGACATCATCAAAGTCAGTTTGAATTCTGAGGAGGAGGCCCTTTTCAAGAAGAGTGCAGACACACTTTGGAATGTCCAAAAGGATCTGAAATTTTAAACCTTTGAATGGCCCACTGTTTAATAGAAGATAGAAGACTATATTTTACCTTTTGCGTTTTTGTCTGATCTTTAAAAAACATTTAAAAATTGGAGACTTACAACATAACTTTGGTCTCTCAAAAAGAGAAGGAGGAAATAGATATTTCTCCTCTTAAGAATCCCTAGTGGGTCCCTTCTAATGGCGCCCGATCTACACAGGTGTAAGTTACACCCTGCAAGTGTCATACATGTGTGTTGCCTTCAAGTTAGTAGAATGTATGTAACAGGAGACTATAATATACAACCTAAGATTCTCACAAAAACCAAGAAGTGCTTCTAGCTTTGAAACTTCATCTTGTGCGTCTTCCATTACGGCATCCAACATGTTCTTTTTATGTTGCTTCATTCGCTTCACGTGTCTGTGCATAATCTTTATTAAATGTATTTTAAGATCATATGTATCAGAAATAGCAATGTAACTTTAAGATACAAAAATAAATGAGGTGACACGTTCGGCTCTGTAAGTTTATACCAATTGATGTAACCTTAAATAGTGATTTGGTGTCTACACTGAAGTACCACATGAGTAGCTTAGACCATATCTGGGTCATTTATTTAGCAAACTCCTTGCCATGTTACGGCTATGAGGTTATGCTTCTTGCCCTCAAGTATCCACAGTATTTAGAGTACATCAACTAATTGATTATTGACTGATGCTAGACAGCAGTTAATTGGTAACTTTCATTGGGCATGGTGGCAAAATCTCAGCACTCTGGGAGGCTGAGGCAGGAGGATCACAAGTTCAAGCCCAGCCTGGGCCACTAAGCAAGACTTTGTCTTAAAAAATAAAGGGCTGGCCCAGGGATGTAGCTCAGCAGCACAGCCTCTGCCTGGCCAGTATGAGGCCTTGAGTTCGATTCCCGGTACCAAAAAAGGGATGTGTGGCTGGCGATGCAGCTCAGCGCAAAGGCTCCGGGTTCAATCCCCAATACAAAAAAAAACCCTGGTAACTTGCTCTTGGTGTTTAAGGTAAGAAAGTGTGCGCTTCTGATTTATATATACACACAGGCATACAGACACACAGATGGTGAAGTATTTCCTTGACTTCATGAAGGATTTAAGGCAGCTGTAATGAACATACAGGGAAGCAAAAACTAAGAAATCAAGACCAAGTTACCTTAGAAATTAAAACCAGGACAGGAGCTGGGAGACAGCGGAAGGCCGAGGCACTGCCCGGGCGGACGGGGTGGGGTACAGCTGTGCACGCTCGTTCAGTCAGTGTCACCACTTACTCTAGTCGCTGTCTTGATGGCATTTGTTCGCGCCATCTGCCGGACAGGGGGAGCGTCCCATTTTGTTCTCCCCCCCCCCCAGTTCTTCCCTTCAGTGCATAAAATACGGTTGAGAGTGGTTAGAAGGAGCCTTTTACGTGTCTCCCTTTTTAACATGTTCCTGTTGAGCACCAGATCCGAACTTTGTTTTAGGAAATCTTTATAGAGAGTGAAAGGCTGAAAAACATAGTTACCATAGAGAATGGTCTGGGAGGCAAAGCTGGGCTACATTGTGTGTTCACAACCACCCAACCTGTCCCCAGGGGGCGGCAGCTGGGTGGCGGCGGGAAATACGCGAGGTCCAGAGTGTGACACGACGCGCAGCCCTGCCTGGCAAATCGTCTGCCTTAGAGCTGCATTTAATCCCACCTTGGGGCGAAAAAGCAGAACGTTAGGGGTAGGTGTCTAAAAAGGCCGTGGAAGAGAGTGAAAATGAAGGGAAGGAAACCTTGAGAGTAACAGCGCTCCGGTTTATGAACAGAATGAGGTTTGTGCCCCGACAGTGATTCACGAGTGAGGAAGCAGCTGATGAGCTAACCACGGCGGGAGGGAAGAAGTCGGGGACCTTGGTTTACCCGGACTAAGGAGCTCGGGGGAAAGCTGGAATTTACATTTAGCTACTTTGAGAATTAACGAGTGATGTTTCCGTCCACTTGGGGAAAAAAATGGTTATCAGCACTATCCTGATAAAGTGCTTAGGATTTCATATTTCTAAATTCCTTTTCCATAGAGGAAAAACTAAACTTTTTCTACCTCAGCTCACACTTGAGTCCATAAAAAGTAGTGCCAGAGTCCCTTTCTTCTACAGTGCGGGAGAAATATTCCCCAGTGAGAGTCAAAGGGCCTCTACAGCCGGGCGTGGGGGCGCACGCCTGTAATCCTAGCACTCCGGAGGCTGAGGCAGGAGGATTGCTGTAAGTTCGAGGCCAGCCTGGGCTACACAGTGAACTGAAGGCCAGCCTGAACTGTACAGTGAGGCTCTCTCAAAAAACAAAAACAACGACAAAGATCCTATTTGATACATGTAGACGAGCTCTCCCTAGAAACAAAATCAGGCGAGCTCCCTGGAGGATGAATCCTGGGCAGACAGTACTCGGCCTCCTAGCCCAAGGCTGACTTGGCCTGCTGCACCTGGCGCGCTAGAAGGCCCAGGGGCCTTGGTGAAGCGCACCCACCCCCAGGCGGACCGGTCCGCACTGGCGCGCAGCTGCGGCGCAGGTGCAGTGCCCGGATGGGCGGAGAAGCCGGCCGGCCCTGCGTTCTGCACGTGCGGCACGCTTGTGCAGCCTCAGTGTTGCGGGTGGCGGAAGTCAAAGGCCGGCAGTTTACGCTGTGCGTTCATTCTCTGGTTGACCCGGGCTGTGAGTTGGTCTCCAGGGCCCCAAGAGCACCTAGAGCCTGGGTGCTTGGGGAGCGGCTTTTCTTCCTCTGCCCGGGGATGGCTCTTCCCCCGGCAGCGCGTCCGTCCCACGCAGGGCGCGGGGCCCGAGGTCCCTGGCGCCGGAGCCTGCGGACCTTGAGCGCAGGCCTGGGTGAGTCGGGGCAGGAGAGCAGGCCGCCGAGCTGGGGCTGCGCGGCCGACTGTAGCCTGGGCTTCCTTCTCTCCCTCCCCAGCGGCGCCCGCTTCCTCCTGTCCCCCTGGCCCGCCTTTTTGCCCAGCTGCTGGTGGCTGCAGCATGTCCTTCGCGCGGCGCCCAGGGGTCCCTGCCCCCCCCTTCACTGTAGACCAGGCACCTCCGGAAATGGCATACAGGTCTTCACTGTTAGGTTTGCAAAATGGTGACCACAAAGCCGAAGCATTAAGGATTTTGCCCTAGAGGCGGCCGCGGGAGCAGTAAGATCGCTGTTGCACAACGGATGGCTGGCGTGCCTGAGCTGGCAGCGCCTCAGGAAAGGTGAGTGACGTGCTTTGCGCCCAGGGCTGGTCCTGGTCCTCAGTTGGAGGCGAGGCCATTGCGTACAGTTGTGTTGTGCCCAGTTCCGGGGTGAGGGGGAGGGGTAGCCCCATCCAACCTGTTACAGTGACCGGAAAGAACCAGCTGGCCTTTCTCATGGTTCTGCCCAGAGAATGTGCCGCTTTCACAACTTTATGGTGGTATCGTACATGCTAGATGCATCTCCGAAAGTATGTAGACATTGCGCTTTCCTAGTATACACACCGTGTGAAGTAACTGCGTGACTCACAAACAGTTCACAAATAAAAGAAACTGGGGAAATAGCGGCAGGTAAGAAGAGCACACGCGTCAGTTGGTGATCATTGCTCTCTTTTTTTTTTGAGACAGGGTCAAACTATGCAGTTCAGGCTGGCCTTGAGCCAGCTGGTAGCCCATGCTGGTCTCGAACTTGCAAGGATCCTCCTGCCTCAGCCTCCCAAGTGCTGAGATTACAAGCATGCACCACCATGCCTGGCCAGTTGGGGATCATCTCATTTCAGTTTCCAGTTCCCTTCCCTTCCGTCCTTGCCCAGATTGGCTGTAGCATTGGTGTTTAGTGTGAGTGTAGCTGATAGAGTTACTGCCCCCCATAATGCCTAGAGACAGGAGTAAAAAGAATCCTCTCTAACGCTGTTACCTAGATGTAAACCTATGACGTTGTGGTAAATCTTAAGAAATTTTGACTGTTTTGACTTAATAAGAGTATCATTTCTGTAAGCTGCCTTTTTATAGGCTTCAGTGCTGGCCCAGGTTTCGTATCTCCGTGTTTTAAGCGCCCTTGCGGCACTAAGAATAACAGCTGCAGTGACCGCCGCCCCTGCCAGTCATACGCGTTTCTTTCTGCCAACTGTAATGCCATTATCGCTGGTGTCCTCGCTGCTAATGAAAAGTACATACATGGAAATCAATTTCTGTAACACCATAGGCTTAATATGTACTGTCTGATACAGCAACCCTGAAATGTAAATACAAGAATCTTTTACAAAGGAAAAAAAAGGCTATCTTCAGTTGCATAAATAGATTAGGTACACAGATAATGCATTCGGTGGACCCTTGAGTTACAACCAACTTCACCTGCAAACAACTTGGGAGTATGACCAGAAGTTTAGGTTTAATCTATGACCAAATTCTTGAGTCAAGACCAAATGCTGGCTGCTTGTGTGGTTGTAAACAAAAACTTGCAATGCCAGAAAAGCACATATGTGTACGTAAGTGCCAGTCTGAGCCCAGATGTGCGTGTTTGTGGATGTGATTTCAGGCCATGCTTTATATAATTGCTATGATTACTGCTATCAAAATGGCCCCCAAAAAGCTAGAAAAGGAGCTAAGGAAGAAAGGGAAGGTAAAGCAGTCATGACTGAAAAGGAGGAAATTAGGGAGAAAGGTGAGTGTGTGCACGCAGTTGTGTACAGTTATCGCTAATGTGCACGGCGTGCATCTCCACAGCATGCTCCCCTCCATCCCCAGTCTCACAGAGAAAAGGCTTATGTAAGGCAGCTAATGTTGCTAACGGTGTTACTCAAATTAGTAAGTCACGATCAGCAGTGTTAGACGAGATAGAAAGGCTATTCTTAGTGTGGACAAATGCAAGGCAGATGGCAGGTTTAGCCTGAGTCTGTAATTCGTAAAGGAACGAGGGCTGGTTGGGTTCGGTGGCCCATGCCTGTATCCCAGCACCCGGGAGGGCCACCACGAGCTCAGAGGCCAGTTCGGGCTGCACAGTGAGTTCGAAGCTAGCCTGCACTACATAGCAAGACCCTGTCTAAGAAAAAAGAAGCTATAGAGCTATAAATGCAGCTCTCATAAAGGATAATCCATCGGTGAGTGATAATGTGAAACATTCGTGCCAGGAAGGCGTGGTTTCACGATTTGAAAGCAAGAACCGGGGTTCATGCCATGTCTAGGCACGGTGAAGCGGCCAGCACTGAAGACAGGCCTGCTGCAAACGACGTGCACCGCTTCAAAATGATGACACTGAGAAACGGCTTTTGCTCTTGTTAAGTTTTCAACTGTGGTGAAACTGGCCTTTTCTGAGAGAAAGTGTCCAGAACATGCATTACTCAGGAAGAGAAAATGCCAGGCCACAAGCTGATGAAGGTCAGGCTAACTGTACTGCTCTGTGCCAATGCAGGCTACGGTAACTTCTCTTGGTCTATCAATCTGAGACCCCTTGAGTGGTAAGAATACATAAAGTCATGAAGACTTGCTGTAGGGGTCACGTGGAGATCTAAAACAGAAGTTGAGGTAACAAAGAGTACTTTTTCTTTCTTTTGTGGCCTTTTTGAGACAGGGTCTCACTGTGCAGTTCAGGCTGGCCTTGAGCTCACTTTGTAGCCCAGGCTGATCTCAAACTCACAACAATCCTGCTGCCTCAGCCTCCCAAGTGCTGGGATTACAGGGGTGTGCCACCATGCCTGGCAAGAGTACTTTTTCTTGAGTGGATCAGGGAAGCTTTCTGTCTTACTGTTAAGAAATATCTAGAAGACAAAAGTCTACCATTCAAGGCTCTCCTCATTGTGGACAATGCTGCTGCTCACCCACCATATTTGGAGTTACTGGCTGGAGAATTCCCGAGGCTCTGTCGAGTTCCTCCCACCTAATACAACTCCTCTACTGCGGCCTATGAACCTGCAGTTACAGTTAACTTTAAGAAGCTGTGCACCAGGTAACTGTTCGCGAAGCGCTTCCAGATGGTCTGAGATACAGATTCAACCCTTAACAACTGCTAGAAGGAACATGACAACTTCCTTTCCTGTGTGGGGTTCACTGAGAAACCCTAGGCCAATGTCTAAGGACACCGGATCTGCCTGGAACAAACTGTGGCCTAACTTCGCACAGGATAGACACTTTGAAGGCTGTGTAGAGGAGCCCAGGCCTTCAGGTGACCCTGTGGTTAACGACACTGTCACTACAGCAGCCTGTCGGTTTGCAGGTAGACGGTGGTGTTGAGCTGGGGCAGGAACAGCATTGCTGTCCACAGAGGAACTCCAGAAACTTCTGGCTGAGCCACAGGGAATGGCAGCTGAGGAGCCTTCTGCAGAGGAGGGGGAGGGTAACAATCAGCGTGGCCAAGTTCTTCTGAAATAAGGGAAATCCTGAAAAATAGACAGAACTACGAACATTTGTTGAGAAGACCCACCCAGAGAAAACGCCTGCATCGACTTGCTTCGTGAGTGTTACGTCATACTACAAAACAGTATTAAAGAAAAGACAGAACCAGAAAACCTCAGACCAGTTCTTCCTTCTGAAAAGGCTGACACCTAGGGACCCAGAAGCAGGTCCCAGTGGGCCACAGACTCCCGAGGAAAGGACGCCAGAGAGCCAGAGCCCTGACGTTGCTGTAGACGGGGACTCTCTTTCCAAACAGTGCCACCTCCACCTCTTCCTCCCCTCCCGCAAGCCAGAGATGTCTGGCTTGAATGGCGAGTCCAGTGTGAAACCGTTGTTTCTGGTGAACTAGGCGCATTTTATAACTTTTTGGTGAACACACTAGGAAAATTATTGGTGTTTCTGGTAAATTGCACACCCTTTTTTATTATGGAAAGGTTAGTTAAGGGGTGCTCTGGGAGATTTGGAACATATTCCAAGTATGTTGGAATCACGCTGCCCGCAGTGTCATCATTTTGAAGTGGTGCATGTCCAGTAATGGCTATTTCCATTATTTCTTATGGGAAAAAGTCTTGACTTAAAACCAACCTGAGTTACAACCAGCCCTTGCAAATGACCTGAGTCCGTAAGTCAAGGTCCACTGTATATAGAAAAGCTTGCAGTGAAAAGCCTCTTCACCATTTCTGCTTTGGAGACCTTCTTTGTGGGGGAGGGGCGCTGTCTTAGCTGCGGCCTTGAGCTCTGAGAGCCTGCATTCCGAGAGCCTGCATTCCACTCTATTGCGAACTGTAGCATTTACCTTGGAAAATGTGGTCCCAGATTAAGGCTCACTTCAATCTCTCCTCCACCTTGCACTAAATTGCAACTCCTTTCATCCAAGGAGCTGGAGATTGATTATTTATTGCTTTACTTATGTATTTATTTTTGGGACGGTCTCACTACGTAGTTCAGGCTGGTCCTGAACACACTATGTAGTCCAGGCTGGTCTTGAACTTGAAGGGATCTTGCCTCAGCCTCCCTAGTGATGGGATTACAAGCATGCATCATCACACCCTGCCTGGAGGTATCTTAAAGGCTCCTTGCTGATGAAGAAAGAATTTTCAGTGGAAATTGTTTAGTAATTTACTGGAGGGAATTTATGGTATAATCGTAGTAAACAACAGTATCTTTAAAATTACTAGGTTGTACCATATGTTACTGTGAGATCCACTTTGTTTTAGACGATGTATTCTGACTGAGTCCTAACAGTGGCTAGTGAAACAGTCCATGAAAGAACTGCTAAAAGCCAAATGCACATTAAAAGGTAAAAAGCACTGGATTGCAACTACAAAGACTAGATTTTCTACTTATGTTCATTTTAATAGATAAAGAGAATCCAGAGAGACTGAGTTAGAATACATTTTTATAGTATTTATTTTTTTACAAGTTTTTATGTTTACAACAAAAAAAATTATAAAAAGGTAATACAGAGTTTGTCCCTCCATCCAGTTACCACCACACTTTGGTACGTACATTCATTACAGTTGAAGAACCAATACTGACATACCATATTTCCCTCATTTTTTACCTCATGTCCTTCCTTTGTTTTGTAATAATACCCAGGGTCCCACAGTACATGCAGTCAGCACGGTTTCTGTACGTTGCCAGTTTGAGGTTTTTTCTTTTTGATAACTTGGGCATGCTGGAGGTGGGTCAGTATTTACAGAGCGCCCTCTGGAATTTGCTCTGAGTAGGGCCAGACTGCTGTTCTGGGGTTTAGGACGGAGGCAGAGGCAAAGGCCGTTCTCAGCCATCCTGTCCGGGTCTGTGCTGCCCGAGGCTTCACCAGCACTCACGCTGCCCGCAGTCACGGGACTGAGTGGCGAGGAGAGTTTCTCTACCCTGGAGCTCCTTTCCCGCTTCCCTGCTGGAGGGTTCTGCTCGGTCCTGAGGGTGGAGCACCAACCCTCCAGGAGCCCCTTAGTGTTCTGCACGGGGTACTTCTGCCCCCTCCTGAGGACTTGGGTCTTTATCAGTACTGCTATGGGCGCAGGGATCTTAGTCACCTTTCTGTACCGCTTCTTCGTTTCTCACACTGCCCTGGCCTTGCCCTCACTTGGCCCCTGGCCCCTGACTTCATCACTGTAAAGTTTTGGGGGTTTTTGTGAGCACTTCCCGACTTTCTGGAAATTCAAGGTGTTACTGGTTCTTCACTCTTTTCTGCTTTGTGTTCTTGCCTTCCTGGGTCTTTTGAGGCAGGGTCTCACTATGTAACGCGGCTGGCCTTGAACTCGCTTATGTAGCCCAGGCTGGCTTTGACCTCACAGCCCCCCAGGGGGCTGCGCGCAGCAACTTCATGATTTTCTGCACCAGTCCTGGAACCAGCCCTTTTTGCACCGATGAGCCCTGATCCTAGGTGTGCTCAGTGGTACTGGAGCTATGACACATTTTAAGAACTATCTTCATAAGATAACTTTACCAGTGCAATTCTACTCTGTGCTACTCTAATCTCTGTGAATAATTCAGAGTATTTAGGAGTCCGTATCTCATTAAGCAACAACAACCAATTCCTAGTGACACGGCTTAAACTTGAGTCTAATAACTATGCTTTAAAATTTCAAGGGCTTGGGTTTAGGTTTGCACTAAGTAGAATAAAGTAAAAAGGTTAAACAGTAGTTTGGACTTGTGCTTGAGACAGAGTTACTTGATTGTTTTGAAGTACTGTGTTAGCACAAAGGTGTTTTATTTTAGGGAAAATTTTAATATATAATGATAAAAGGACTAAGTCAAGCATAGTGTCACAAGCCTGCAGCTACCTGGGCGGGGGCGGGGGAACTGCAAGTTTGAGGCCGGGTCTGGGCAGCGTTTGAGACCCTGTCTCAGAAGGGAAATAAAAAGGGTGGGGGTCATAGTTTAGCGGTAGAGAATACTAGTGGACGTTCAAGGCTCTGGTTCAGGCAGGCCTTAATACTGGAAAAACAGAGTATTTACTTCAAACATCGTACCCCAAAAGGCAACGCCTTCACCACTTTCAAAAGTGAAAGGAACCGAACAGAGAGCGAGGGGTGCTGGTGCCCGCCCTTAATCCCAGCATCTGGGAGGCCGGGGCAAGAGGCCTGCAAGTGTGAGTCCAGCCTGCACAACCGAGGCTTCCCTCAAAACTGTGGGCTTTTTTGTTTTTTTTTGAGACATGGTCTCCCTATGCAGCTCAGACTGGCCGTGAGCTCACTTTGTAGCCCAGGTTGATCTCGAACTCGTAACAACCCTCCTGCCTCAGCCTCGGCCTCCTGTGTGCTGGGATTACAGGCATGCGCCACCACGCCTGGCTTCTTACCTCAAAATTTAAAAAGGACTGTAGATGTCATGCAGTGTGAAGACCCTGGATTCAATGCCCACTGCCTTAAATATTTCTAAAAAGATACACGTGGAGAAATGATCCTCTCATCCCATTTCCAACAGCTTTGCCCAGCACCTACTACAGGCAGGCACTGAAGTTAGCGCCTTGTGTGTCCTCTAGGCTTTCGCATGCAGATAGTTCATCTCCTTTTTTACATGTGAAGTAGATGCTAGAAAGATACAGTATTCCTTCTGCAGGTAATATCATCTGATTGTGGAACTGTACCAGTTCAGCTTTGGAAAGAGCTTGGTTTTAATCCATTTATTTAAAAAACAGGTGGTTCCCTCCCTTAAGAGGCCACTGTATTATTATTTTTTTTTTTGCCACTGTATTATTAAAACAGTTTCTGATTTGCTTTCCTAATGATGAGCTCAAACTTTCCTCTATAATTTGTTTCTCTTCTGGTTTGGCCTTTCTGTCATGATGAAATCTATTCCATCTTCTCTGTGTCTAATACCTCACAAGCTAGACACAGATTGCCAACCATAGGAATTTTTTCATCCGCCAGTTATTGCCTCCCTGCCTCCACCCCTGTGAACATGTGTTGGTCTGCATGATGATCCTAACCTTTGCAAGCACTTAGGAAGGTAAACTGAAGGGTGAGGCAGTGACCACAGTGCAGCAGCCCTTTCACAGAAATACCAGGTACTACCTGCGCTGTTTTACAGTGACACGTCCGTGAACTGAGGTTAAATAAAAACGAAGGCGTACGGGGTGAACCCAATTCTCTGATCCCTGGCCTAAGCTTCTAACTACCTACATGGAACCCAAGAGGTAATCATTTGAAGAATGACGAATGAATGACTGAATGCACCAAGATCTCCCTGTTCCAGGGTCTTTTCATACTATAGCTATTTGTCTGTCTGTCTTTCATTTCATACTACCCCTATTTCTGTGTAAATAGTCTTTATTGGACAGTCTACATTTTAACCTCTTATTCTCAATAGTACAAGGTATTTCTGCTTTTAAATGAAAACTGAGTACCGAGTCCCTGAAATTAAGAGTACTGTGAGCCAGCTGCAGCGAAATCGCCTGTAATCTCAGCCACTTGTAATCTCAGCTACTTGTCAGGCTAAGGCAGGAAGAGCACAACTTTGAGGCCAGCCTGGGCAGTGTGTTAGACCCCGTCTCAGAAAGGGCAGGGGATGTGGCTCGGGGCGAGGGCCGGGGTTCACTTCCCAGTAGTGCAAACAAGCAGAGCGATAAGCCAAAGAACCCCCATAAAACAAAAACCCCAAAATACCCTTTGATTTAGTCCAGCAAAATGCGTTCAATGATTCCCAGTATTACCCAATATAGTTCTGCTGTGAATTATCATTACCAGTCTAAGTGAAGACTTTTGAGGTAAAATTTAGTAACTTTGTACAAAAAAGAACTTAGTATTAGATTCTAAATTGCTAATATAAACTCAGAATCTTTGTGTTTTGTTAGTGTACCATGTATTTTAATTGCAAGTTGTAATCACTGTATACACTGTGGTAAAAATTTATTTTTGTTTTTTGAGACCGTCTCACTATGCAGTTCAAGCTGGCCTCGAACTCTGGGTGATCCTCCTACACCTCAGTCTCCCGAATGCTGGGATTATAGGCGCGTGCCACCACACCTGGCAATATTTCTATACATATTAGTGGTTATTTTTCATGACTTCGTGGTTTATATTTTTCTTCTTTTTTTTTTTTTTCTTTTTGAGACAGGATCTCCCTATGCAACTCAGGCTGGTCTTGAGGTGAGTTCGTACCCCAGGCTGGCCTCGAACTCGCAATGATCCTCCTGCCTCAGCCTCCCAAGTGCTGGGATTACAGGCAGGCGCCACCACGCCCAGTGCGTGATTTACATTCTAAGGCTATGCTGAGGTTTGTTTCCCAAATTAGTATACAGTTTACTGCACAACTCTCTAGAATTATACTAAACTCCTCACTGGTGCATAGATAAGGTGGACAGATTTAAATATATGTTGGGTGCAAGACTTCTGATAAATTACACGTAGTTATGGCAGAGGAATAGAAAGTAACTCCTAGCTACTTCGCCTCTTACAAGAAAACCAATTGGGGAGTAGTTCCAGGTACCTAGGTCGGGATGTCCCCAAGGGTTGAGAGGGAAGTAGGAGGCTATGTTAGGGTTAGAAGAGAAAAACACAAGACAAAAAAAAAAAAAAATCAAGATACCCAATTGAGCCATGTAAAATTCGAGATATTGGAAGAGGCAGTGCAAGGAGAAATGTTGAGACAGGTAGCTGATTATAAGTCTAGGGCTCAGCATCTGGGCACCAAGTTACTACTGTTCTAAGTTCTTTTGTCTGTTGTCTTTTTGAGGCAGGGTCTCGCTATGCAGTTCCATCTGGGCTTGAGCTCACTTTGTAGCCCAGGCTGGCCTCAAACTCCCAACGATGCTCCTGCCTCAGCCTCTCAAGTGCTGGGATTACAGGCGTGTGCCACCATGTCTGGCCTTCTAAAATTATTTTGAAAGTTTTTATCTGTGGGTAGGCCAAAACTGAATACCCAAGTTTATTTGTTTATAGAAGTTTTTATATGGAGACCTGCTATTTAAGTGGTGTCATGATTTTATATATGTATTTTGTTGTCGTTGTTTGTTTTGAGACAGGGTCTCACTATGTAGTTCAGGCTGGTTTTGAACTCACTTTGTAGCCCAGGTTGGCCTTGAACTCCTGGCAATACTCCTGCCTCAGCCTCCTGAGTGCTGGGATTATAGGCAGGTACCTGAATAATTTTATATTTACACTGCTCCAACATCATATTTAGAGAAGTCTAGCTTTTGTCCTTGTCTTTTCTACCCTGATAGCCTGCATTCCTTTAGAGGTAATGGTTTAAAATTTTTATTTTATGGTTTATTGTTACTATATACATATTCCTTATCTTCTGTTTTTAACTTAACAGTGTATCATGTAGTGAAACCCTGTCTCAAAAAGACAAAAAAAGGAGCTGGGGATATAGCTCAGTGGAATAAGCGCCTGCCTAGCAAAAAGACAAAAAAAAAGTGTTATCATGAGGCTCATTGCACAGTAATGTTTAGAGACATATTATGCTTTGAGTGTTAAAATCTGTCAACTTAAGTTTTTTTTGAAGATTATTTTTGCTTTCCTGGGTTCTTGCATTTTGTGTATATTTAAGAATTTAAGAATCAGCTTGTCAATTCTGGGGAGAAAAGAGGCAGCAGAGATTTTGACAGGAACTGAGTGCACTCTGTAGGCCCATTTTGGTAGTATTTCTATCTTGTCTCCTGATCCAGGCACATAGGAGATCTTTATTTTCTTCCAGCCACTACATCCAGCTTTCTCAGAATTTTCTAAGGAGTGGATTTACTGTGTTTCTGCGTACCAAAACATGCCGAGTAGCAACAAAAGTGTTTTTCAAAATTTATTTCTACTGTGTAGATATGACCGGAGTTGGTGTATAACTAGATTTCGATATAGAATCACTGTCTCCTCCAACAGATTTATGTTTACATTTAAGTAAAACATTAGAAAATGGGTCATTGCTTAGGTAAGAGCCTTCTCTTACTGGAGCTTGCCTTCGCATTGCTCTTGGACGTGGCTCTGATCTGAATGTTGCCTGCTACTCTCCCTGGCAGAGGCGTGGCGCCCACTCCAGAAGCTGTCAGGCTGATGCTTGGAGACCCAGGTGGTAGGCGAGCAACCCTGGGCCCTGCCTGCTCTCTGAAATGTGTACGCATTTGAATATATTGATCAGACAGAGACTTAAACATAAAGTAAAAGAGCTCCTGAGAAGCAGAAAGTTCTCTCTGGGTACTTTTAGTAGTGTTTTAATTCTCATCATGTTTATTATAAAAGGAGCCACCAGCTGGGCATGGTGGCGCACACCTGTAATCCTAGCACTTGGGAGGCTGAGGTAGGAGGATCACCGTGAATTTGAGGCCAGCCTGGGCTACATGGTGAGACCCTGCCCAAAAATAAATAAATAAACAAATAAAAAGGATCCATCAGAGCCAGGCCTGGTGGTGCACGCCCATAATCCGAGCACTTGGGAGGCTAAGAAAGGAGGGTTGGTGTGAGTTGGAGGCCAAGCTGGGCTACAGAGTGAGCTTAAGACCAGCCTGAATCACAGAGCAAGACCCTGTCTCAAAAAGGAAAAACACAAACAACCCCTCCAAACTAGAAAAACATGAGTGAGCTCTTTACTGGAAACCCTACAAATAGTTAAGATTATAATGCTTTAGTACAGATCTAAATAACATGATGTGGTTTGTATTTAACTTAAGACAGTCCAATTCAGAAAGATCAGCATTGAATGATTTTTTGTTTTTTGGTACTGGGAATCGAACGCAGGACCTTGAGCTTACTAGGCAGGTACTGTGCCACTGAGATATATCCCTGGCCATCAGCGTTGTAATTTAAGTAACATGAATTTCTCAGATTAAGGATGAGCATAACAGGGGAAATTTAAAGAAAGAGATGAGGTGCTAGCAGTCTTAAGCTTCTTCTAGCTAGAAACCCCAGGAAGCCATTTAATACAAAACTCTGACTACAGGGGTGAACTTAAAGGGAGGGAAGTTAAAGCTATCTGCAGTTGGCAGGGTTAAGGTGCCACTTTTTTGTTGAACTTCTGCCAAGGTGCCTGGATTGTGCATCCCCCAGCTAGAGTTTTTTGACTTAAGATGATCAGATTGGGGCTCACACAGCTGAATTTTTTGTAGTAGTGTTGAATACTTCCTGTTGAAAATCACCTAGGGCACTTATAACAGTGAAGAAAAATTTGCGGAGGTGTGGAGGGGGCACCTGCAGCCCCAGCTACTGCGCGCCTGAGGCAAGAGGTCGGCTGGAGCCCGGGAGCCAGGCCAGGCCCGGCACGGAGTGAGAGCCTGTCTTAAAAACCAAAACCAAACAGCCCTGCTAGATAGCGGAATACATGTCATAAATGAGGGTTACTGGCATTCCTCTGAAGGCTCCGAGTCAGGTAGGTGATGAGGATCTGCACAGTGGGAATGTGTTCGGCCCAGGATACAGCTCAGCGGCATCGCGCCTGCCTGGCAAGTGCAGGGTTGTGAGTTTTCAGTCCCGGAACCGAAAAGAAAAAAATTTGTGATTTATAGGTAGTATGCTGATTTCACGTTTTCAGTCCTTTCAAAGTCGGTCTCCACTGGGAATTCTGCTGCCGGGATGAGGTTATTTCCTGTGCCTGTTATTACAGCACACTCTGGTTCCTCTTCAGCTCGTGTAAATCTTTCACCTTTTACTTTAATTACAGCACTTCTATCTTTTTTATCAAGTAATTTCTTTCTCGTCTGTCTGTCTCTTTTTCTGAGGCAAGGTCTCACTCTGTAGCCCAGGCTGGCCACGAACTCACAGCAGTCCTCTTTTCTGGGCCTCTGGAGCGTTCAGCTTCCTGAGTGCACCACCATGCCGGACTCCAGGTAATTTCTTAAGTAGTCAGGGACTGATTCTATTTTATTCATTGCTGAGACTAGCCCAGTAATTAGCACCATATTGGAAATCACTTGTTGACTGAGTATGTGTTTGTTTGTTTGTTTATTTATTTATTTATAATATAAAGATATTTATTTTTAAGGAGTTGCCACACAGGTTTTACTGTCAGTGGCAGAATTGGTTTTATGTTAATTTCTAGATCTCTGAAATTATCTTCCTAGCTCTACTGTTACTTTATTTAAATAACCACTATGAGGAATTCTAGGAGAAATTACTGATAGACATTTAAGTTTTGTGGAACTACCTAGTAGTTTGCTTACAAAATGGATGTTTAGTAATAAGTATTTCTTCCAAACTCACGTTAATGATTTTACAAGGTAAAAATTAAAGTATATACACACAAAATAAATCTAAATGTTAATTCTAGTTCTCACACTAGATAAAACCTTGATTCGATTTCGCTGGGATTTATTCTGATAATTCTTGTAAGGAGATTTTAACCTCTTTTCTTTGGTACCAGGAATCGAACTTACAGCCCTGCCCTTGCTAGGCAGGCGCTGTGCCACTGAGCTATCTCCCGGGCTCCATTTTCATCTTTAAAGACCCGAACTGTTTGAACCCATAGCGACGACTAAGTTGGTCATTATTCTCTTGGAAGAGGTACAGGCTGGGCTTCCCTAAATATAAAAGAAACTATTTCCTATCCCAGAATGTGACATTCTTTCCTAGGCCTCTCGTTTTGAAGACCATTCTGTTCTACTTGGAGGTGCTCTGCAGGGTCACAGCGCTCAGTAGCTTTCAGCTTGGCTACAGTGTCCTTGCCATGAAGGTGGACTTCAAATGGCAGGGCTGGGAATACAGCTCAGCGGCATAAACGCCTGCCTGGTAACTGCAAGGTCCTGAGTGTGATTCCTGGTACCAAACACAGAAAAAGTAAAAACAAACAAACAAAAAAAGACTTCAAATGACAGTAAAAGCAAGGAAGCACTGGATGCTGTACTGTTCCCTTGAAAGTAAAAAAAAAAATCTTTTCACTTCGGATGGTAATGTGCCGGTACTGTAGCAAGGTTTGAGGGAGGCACAGCTCTCACGGTGGTGTGAAAACCCCGTAATCATGCCTATGAACCACGAAAGGCTCGTGCCTTCCCCTGTCCTCATGGCCAGGCTGCCTGCCTGTTTAACACAGGGCTCACATGTGCGGCTCAGCACCTACCGTAACTCTGCTCACTCCTTCACGAAAGCAGTTACGGTGCATCCAGGCTTAGAAATGGAAACAGACCCAGCAGGCCCGGGGGTGGGGGTGGGGGTGGGGGGAGACGGGGCGGGGGACATGACATGACCCTGGCCTTTAACAGAAAACGGTCACTTAACTCCCTCGACTTCAAGTACTTCAAAATTAGGTTTCTATGTGAAATAGAATTTTCTTTATATTCTATAGAATAAATAATACTAAATTGCAACTTAAAATGGACATTATGTTTTTCTTGCTAAATGCAAGGACAGACTTTAAGATTTCATGGTCCTTCCTAAAGAAATCCAATAAAGAAGAGAAAAATTATGCAACAAATTTTATTTAGCACAGTCAGTCCCAACATTCAGCACAAAAAGTTTACAGAGGATAGAAAGTGCATTAATAAAAGCCAGTCTTTACCCAAAGAAAACAGAAAATATATTATTGATTCAAAATATTTTACACTTGGATGATAAACTGCAATAACTTATTCTGGGCACCTACTGGTAGGAGGAGGGAAAAGAAGAGAAGAATGCTCTAGAAGAGGTCAGTCTCCAGCCGGTCTCAGAGAAGTCAGTAGAGGTCACTCAGACCGGCAGTCTTTCTTGCTTTTTGCATTAGTGCCCTCAGCTGGAACTGTTTACGGGACAGAAGACGCACATGCTGCGAGGGGAGAAAGTTTCACAGTTTAGGCTTTGATCCCAGCCAGCTGTGAAGCAGCAGACAGTTTATACCGAGAGTGACCTTAGCACCCTTAACACATGACCTGTGTCCAGCTTTTGAACCACTACCTCATCACATGGGGCTTTCTAAACTGCACATCGAGTCTCATTGATCTGAGAGGAAAGTCTTCTGCAACCTCCCAAAATTACAGAGAAAGCACTATCATACAGAACCTGACTCAGAACTCTATGATGTTCTTTTTTTTTTTGGTGCTGGGGACTGTAAAAAGCGGGTCTGGCAAGTGCAGGGTTGGTGCCAGGCAAGTGCCCTACCCTGGAGCTACATCCCCAGCCCTAAAGCATATCTTGAGATAAACAAGGTGCCAGGGAAACTTGTACTGTGATTCTAATAAAAGTTCTAAATTGGCCAGGCATGGTGACACCCACAGTCCCAGCACTCTGTGAGGCTGAGGCAGGAAGACTGCAGGTTTGACCCTCGCCTGTCAACATGTAACACCCAGTCTCCAAAGAAGAAAAAGGCCTGGGGATGTAGCTCAGGGAGAAAGCCCTAGGTTCAATCCTCAGTGCCACCAAAAAAAAGTTACCAAACTGTTTTCTGTTCTTCCTTGGTTAAAAGCAAGGCAAGGGCAAGGATAAGAAACTAGCTCTGAGCTCTGGTCCAATGTCTAGCAAACACCATACTCCCCTCGCCTCTCCAAGTGCACCCTTCCTTAAGCTGCGCCACCCAAGCAGGAGACGGTGCTCCGACAGACAGGCCTTCTCCAGGTCTCAAGTTTCTGGCCAGTAGTCCTGTGAGTGCCTATGTCTGTCTGAGCAAGACAGACAAAGAAAGCAAAATTGGCATGACCAGCCCTGCCTGTCCAGCGGGGCGCCAGCCACAGCCACATCAAGTACCTGCGCAGTGCCTGGCCATTACTCGCACATGGCCACCACGCAGCTACCATGCCTGGCCGTCTGCAGGACAGCACTGCCCTGAGACAACCTTCACTCAAGAGGGCGGCCCATTGCCTTGGAGGGCTGTTGTAAAAACTAGTTTAAAGTCACACAACTCTAAGGACATGAACTGGTGACAAATGAGGGGGGCCGTATGTGACCGAACTCCAGCGAAGGAACCATGGAGCCCCATGTCTGCTCAGCCTCGCACAGGCTCCCCCGGGGCACAGGCTCCCCCGGGGCGGCACCCAGCCTGGCTGGGAAGCGCAGCCAGCACCTCGCTCTGCTCCCTCCCCAGACCGCTCCTCAGCACTGGAGGTCAAGGAGGCGCTGCTTGAGGTCACACATCCCACTTTCACCTCACGAGGATGACCTAACCCACCCTGCAGAGGCTGTCAGGGCTGGTGCGCCTACAGTGCACGGTCCAATCTAGAACAGAGCCCGAAGAAGACGTACCTTGAGGAAGACATCCAGGTCTATGACGCCCCGCCGCAAGGCTTCCCCCAGGTAAAAGATAGTGTCTTCAATAGCATTTTCCTCGGCATAGAGATTGAGGATCTGTTTATATAGCGGGGCTGTAGGAATGATAACTTCATCGATATCATTGTTTTCAGATTGATTTTCCATTTTCTCCAGAGCAGAACTCAGTTCTTCATCCTTCTTTTTCAAAAGTTCTATGTTTTTATCAACTTCAGCCTAAAAACAGAAGTTTGTGCATGATGACTTTATACTAATTTATCTTTTTGAGACAGGGTCTTGCTATGCAGTTCAGGCTGGCCTTGAGCTCACTGTGTAGCCCAGGCTGGTCTCAAACTCACAACGATCCTCCTGCCTCAGCTTCCCGTGTGCTGGGATTACAGGAGTGCAGGACCATGTCCAGCTACTAATTTATACATAATCATCTTGTTGAACATGCAAAAATCAACCTCAAAGTAAGACACTACTAAAGGAGTATTTAAATAACTCATGGATGAGGTTGCTTGCAGTAACACCTTGTAAAAGGGAGGGTGGGAGGTAGGAGCGAAGATGCTGACTGAAAACAAGGTGACAGCATCTCAAATACCCTTAGTTGAGCACACAGCAGTGACAAGCTCATCACTTGTCAGTGACAAATGATAATATGAACCAGTCTATCAGACAGGATCTTTTCCAGCAGGAAGTACCTTTCCATAGAAAATAATGAAAGCTTTTCCTCCAAACAAATGGGTATCTGCCACAGAGGAATAACGTTCCTCAATCTAGGCAGAGAATCCAATGTGCAAAGCCCTCAATACCTTCAGTTTCAAGATCGTTAGGTGGTGGCAATGGGCTGGCTGTAGATTACGTTGATGTCACTTTCCTGAACACCTGAAAATAGCCAGCCTCCTCAAGGCTCACTTTGCATGCATGCTAGAACCACTTCCCAAGGGCAGTGTGTGTGTGTGCGCGTCACCTGCCCCAAGCCCGCAAACTTCCCATTACTCTCTGCTTCCATGAGAAATGTACATTTCCTCGGACGGATTCTCCCCCACAGGTAAGAAAAATGGGGCAAAGCTGGTGTTCCAGCTATGCCCGGCCTGCACTTCATCCTCACTGAACAGAGCCGCAGGGCTGACTGAGCGCTGACTCTCCCTGGCACCGACAGGTATGAATGTGAGGCAGCCGAGGAGCTAATGCGCACACATAGTGTTCCTCTTTTTTTTTTTTTTTTTTGCGGTACTGGGGATCGAACTCAAGACCCTGCGCTTGCTAGGCAAGCGCTTATTCCACTGAGCTATATCCCCAGCCCTAGTGTTCCTCTTTCTGAGACAGGGTTCCACTATGCGGTTCAGGCTGGCCTTGACCTCACTTTATAGCCCAGGATGGCGCTGAACCTGCAATGATCCTCCTGCCTCAGCCTCCCAAGTGCTAGGATTACAGGCGTGCACCACCGCCCCCAGGCATGTAGTTATGTTTACACAAAGCTGTTAAGTCAAATCCAAGTATCTCTGGACTACTAACAGCAGTTTGCCAAAGACAACTTGAAGAGTGGATCAAATGTTGGGAAACCTTGAATCTGCAACACAAGGTCTACAGATCTTCACAGTGGCTCAGTGCTGCACACTTCTTATTTTCTGTGCCTGTGCGGCAACCCTAAGTACTCAAGTCAGTCTTCCTTTGTGCCAAACACATATCATCTGCTGGGCTGAAAGTACAAGCTAAATGCTCTGAGTATCACTCACCTCCCACAGACCAAACACAGGCTCCACCTTTAACAGAGCATGAGCGAAGGTAAAATTCCTATGTCTAAAGATGCCTGTAGTCTCCGGAACACTCACTGCACACACCCCCAGGACATGAGCGTTCAGCGAGTCACTTACTACTTCCTGGTCTAGGCGGGTGACCATCTCTTCCAGCTTCTGGTGTCCTTTCTTCAGGTCTTCCTCTGTTCGTTTTAAGGCATTAAGCTCCGCCTGTGCACGATCCATTTCTTCCTTCATTCGCCATCTTAGTTTGTCACTGACTGCTGAAATGAGAGAGGCCCGGATGGTGTCCTCACTGATGGTGCCATCTCTGCTGGGACCTGCAGGAGATACAGGTAAGACACACCTGATTATTTCCCAACTTTCTGTTCTTTCTACTCAGCTCACAACATGTGTGCTGACACCTTTAAGACAGGAAGAGAAATAAATATTACAAATATGAGCTGATTTGGGAGTTCCCTGGGAGTGTTTATTGTTAGTCCACATTTGCCCTTGTTCCCTGTTCACAGCCCAATTAGCTATTTTCTCAATTAGCCTGTGACCCTACAGAGTAGTTATCCCCAAATCTCCAACAAATGTGCACTTGATTTAAGGTGAGTCCATTTTCAGGCTTCCCTGCTGCACTGGAGGAGACAGCGCATGCTCAGGCCGGTGAGTCTGCCGCTCCGTGTTAGTTTTCCCGTGGTTGGTACTAAGCACCTGATGCCCACAGGAGGGAAGGGTTAACTTGTCTCCTGGTTTCAGTCAGCTCAGTCCATGGCTGGTGCCGCCACAGCAGAGGCATAAGGCAGAAGGATGTGGTAGAGCAAAACACAGGAGAGGAAGCCAGGGGACAGACATAGTACCTTAGATCACATTTATAAGCTACTCAGACAAGTGCTTCAGTAATCCCCTATATGGCTCTCAAGCCAATCAAGATGACAGTCCAACCTAACCACCACACCATCCTTGAGACATTTACTTCTCTACTCTTTGTCAGAAGCGGGAACAACCGGTGAGCAGAGTGAATGATAGCTCCCGATTCAACAGTCAAGAAACCTGTTTATTGATTCTGTAGTATTCTATTTCAGCCATCCCTTCCGAATCAGTCTTATCTAACATTCTTCAGACTAAGCTTATCCTTCAGGTATTATCTTTAAAAATCCTCCTTGTCACGAAGATGTATACACGGTTTATGACTCTCAGTGTTCCATCACTGATGGTCCTAAATCAACAAATGTATGAACATTTTCACTGTATTTGGTTACAGAACACTGTAGGAACCTAAGTATATTTAGCCTCAGTTGCCTGTAATGAGTAAAGAATGACTGTAGACTAACAGAGAGTAGCACTTCTACCTTGAAAAGTTTTACCCCTCCAATATTTAGCTCCACTAATCAGAGAAACAAACCTCTTTAGTTTATGCACAAAAATGAGTCTATTCACCATTCATTTCCCCTCCCTGATGTCCACATGCAGTCTCCACAGGACAAGGGTGCTAGCAAAGCCACAACCAGTGTCACCTAAGCTCTTCACTGTCCCACTTGATCATAACTGTGGGAGGGCACTGGGGACGGAAGTGGTCTTCATGCTGAATTGTCCTCATTCTTTTTTTTTTTTTTTGAGACAGCTCACTATGTAGCTCCGACTGGCCTTGAATTCATGGCAGTCCTCCTGCCTCAGCCTCTGGAGTGCTAGGATTACAGGCGTGCACCGCCACACTCAGCTCATTCCTATTTGCGACAGAATCTTGCTAAGGTACTCAGACTGGGGTCAAACTTGCATCCTGCTGCCCCAGCCTCCCAGAGTGTTGGGATTGCGGGTGTGCGCCAGCCCGACTGGCTCCGTTTTTACTTTTTGAGTAGTAAAGCTGTCTGGTCCCAGGTGGTCCTGGTTACGCTGGGAGAGACTGAAGTTCTTGATTCCATCATCATTATGGACAAGAGGTTTCTGTGACCTGGACTCTTTTCTAGCAGATGAACGTGAGTGTGTCTCCTTGGCCAGGTTTCCCGGAAGAGGGTCAGTGCGAAGGTAGGACCCACGAGAGCATACTGGGGCCAGAGCTCCCTGCTCCTCCCTGTGAGCCTGCTGCTTCCCATGAGAAGCCTCCTGCTGGAGGCAGCCCAGCAGTGCGCCCTGCCGAGTTCGGCGGCGACAGTCCCTTGCGGTGAGTGACAAACAGCTCTCGAGCCAGTATATCTTCTCCAGGATTTACTTCTGATTTTGTAAAGGCAGCTCAGTTTATTGGTCATATTTTGGAGAAATGAATAGTAACTCTTTCAGACAACCTGGGCTTTGGGCTGTCAGAGCTGCAGGCTACATTTCACCTGTGAAAACTGAGGTCCTGTTTCTCAGACTCCTGGTCTCTTAATACGTAGTTTTTCTAAATTGTTCTCTTCTATGTACCAGCCATTGCCATCACCGACGCTCATGTCCACTGATTTTTAAAAAAATTTATTTATTTATTATTATTATTGGTTTTATTTTATTTTTTTTTAAATGTATGTGGTGCTGGGGATTGAACTTAGGGCCTTGTGCATACAAGGCAAGAGCTCTACCGCTGAGCCACATCCCCGCCCTATCCATTGATTTTTCTTACTGTTTTCTTGCCAACACTGTGATCTTTCCTAGCAGCTCTTTAGCTACTCCCCTGCATGCAGTGAAGACACCAGGAGGCTGCTGGCCATTTCCTTGAACTCACCCACTCATGTCCTTGCTTACTCCTAGCACCTCTGGTCTTTTGCCCACTCGTGCTCCCACTCTGCATGTGCTCTCAGCCCCGGCTACCCGCCCATCTTGTGTGTCCCTCTGGACAGTCTGACTGCCATGGGGGCCTCACGCAGTCTCTGCCCATCTCCAGCACTGCTCACTCCAAAGCTCACCCGCCATAACCTAACCCAAATCTTTTAAGTCCTTAAAGCCCTAAATCCTGATAAAGTCCCACTTTATCGCGTTACCTATGCACATTCTCAGTGGGGTGACACTGCTGCCCTGCAGCTACCCCACAAAGATGAAAACAGGGACTGAGCGGGTGAAAACACAATCTTCTTTTAATGTGTAACACAGAGTTCACATAGGCACAATGTATAACCTGGGGCATTAACACCTTGTGTCAGGCAACTATTAGAAAGTCTAAAAAGGCCAGGGGGTGAGCTGGCCATGGTGGTGCCTGCCTGTAACCCCAGCACTCAGGAGGCTGAGGCAGGAGGATCACTGTGAGTTTGAGGCCAGCCTGGGCAATATAGCAAGACCCTGTCACTCACAAAGGCTAGAAAGATAATGATGAAAACAAGTCGAACACTGGTGAAACCCACCCGCTGTCTTGTTTTCAGCGAGATACTGCTGGTGCTGTGAATATCTACTTGCTGACTTTGCTGTCATCCCCGTCTCATTACTAAGCTTGTGGTCTGCATTTGCTGTATTTAAATTATACTTCTCACAACCTGTGAAAGGCAACTTCTTGAAGACCCTGCACATGATCTGGGTGCTCTAACTACTTGCAAGCAGATCCTCCTCTTTTCCACAGCACTTCCTCTCCCATGAGCCACAAACTGTCTAAGCCACAAACTCTGCCATCTGTCTGAACTGATGGCAGAGCTTAATGATCTTGAATGTCAGAGTCCATCTCTCCACTGTGAAATTACAATGAAGACTAATCCCAACCCGTGAGTTTTCTCCCATTAACCATAATTAGTTCCCCAAGCAACAACGTAAGAACTAGAATCTGCTTTTGTGGAGGTGGTACTGGCATCAAATCCAGGGCTTTCTCTCTGAGCTACATCCTCAGCCCTTTACTGACAGCTTCTCATGGAGTTGCCCAGGTGGAACACCAACTTCACGATCCTCCTGCCTCAGCCTCCTAGGCGTTAGAATTACAGACGTGTACCACTACACCTGATAAGACCCTGATTTGACAGTTTTTGCTTTATCAGCTAAAAATCATTTTCTGGAGGGAGGAACCATATACTCCTTATTATACAGCAGTCACACTGAACATATGAGTAGCAGGCTGTTAATCTGAAATCAAAACAATTAGTTACCTTCTACACGTCCTGGATAAAAGCAATTTCAAGACCCTGGGAGGTTACAAGGATTGCCCTGCCATAACCTAAACAAAACCCTCAGCCCTCGACTACTCCCGACAGCCCTAAGTCCTCTTTCACGCTCTCCCCACAAAGGCAACCGTGTTCAGAACATTCCCCACAGACGGAGGGGGCCTTCCACTGTGTGCTTTTGTGGAACTTTCCTTTCTCTTTTCTTGTGCTGGAATGCAGAAGAAGGTAATTTTTTAAACTGTTTATAAACATAAAAAACTACAATAAATAGCACAGTGGTATTAAAAGATCTAGTCACCATCTCTGTGCAAATCAGAAAACTGGACTTCTAAAGCTGTATTGTTAGAGGGGAGGGAGTGCAAGAGGGAAGTAAAATGGCCTGAAATGTCAAAGTGTAATAATCATCTGTCTGTGTACTCCCCGTGACAAGTGTATTCAATAGGTATCAAAATATGTACAGTACTATTAAAAAAATCTATAATAAAAAGTAAAGCTCTATTGTTTTAAGAGGACATGGGGGAGGTGTTTGAAATGGAATAACAGTAAAATATTTAATATTATGGATGTCAATATTACAACTGTTTTAATTAATTCACATCATTCGACCTGGACAACATCCACAATTCAGTGTGAAGCCTATTCAGCAGTAGGTTTTAAAGATATCATCCTGTCTGCAAGGAGACTTTCAAATTATTTATCAGAGCACACTACTTATGGCAATGTCTTTGACTACTATGCCTTTTTTTTGGTACTGGCAGCTGAACTCAGGACCTTGCGCTTGCCCGGCAGGCGCTGTGCCGCTGAGCTGTGTCCCTGGCCTTGCTTTGCCATTTTTGTCAGGGAGGTGAAACTAACTTATTTGTCAAATTTCTCTCTCTCCTTTTTCTTTGCCTTTTTGAGGCTGGCCTTGAGCTTATTTTGTAGCCCAGGCTGGTCTTGAACTTGCAACGATCCTTCTGCCTCAGCCTCCTGAGTGTTGGGATTACAGGTGTGGGCTACTACACCCAGATTTCTCAAATTGAAAAGACTAGAAAACTGCAAATGTTAAATATTTTCTGTAACAACCCTCATTTTTAATATGTAAACCAAAGTTAACCACTTAACAGTTTACCTGGAGCATCACTTGGACAGGTGTCATTTCAACCTGTGAATTTCTTCTTTTTTTTTTTTGAGGCAGGACCACATTATGTAATTCGGGCTGGGCTTGAACTCACTGGGTAGCTAAGGCTGGCCTTAAACTTAATCCTCCTGCTTCAGCCTCCCAAGTGCTGAGATTCAGGTGTGCACCACCACAGCTGGCCGAGGGTAGTCTTATGACTCTTACAGGTGCTAATCTCTACCTAACCAATAATTACTACTCATGGCAGTCTGTACAGTGAGTCAGTCTACCTCAAATGATGCTGTGGAAAGGTAAAACGTTTCCTCACTTGCTAAACATATGTAATAAAATATAGCAAAGGCTAACTGTATTCCATGAGAGCCCCTCACAGCCTCAGTCTGACTTAGCTCTTTAGTCATGTGGACAGGATTTAGGCCAAATCAAAAATCTTTAGTTCCTTAAACTGTACTAATTTATTAAATCCTTAAAAAAAAAAAAAAACCAGTAATTTCTACCAGATTTTAGTTCAGAATTTATTGTCCAGAGGTTGGTGTAGGGAAATAGTGAAAACAGCATCTCCTTATTGAGCCCTCATTTCATGAGGGTGCATTAGGAATAGGAATGCACACGTGTTTCTAAAGAACCTGCCTTCTTACTACTTACATGAAATTTACTGTGATTCTTGTCAGATGGGAGAACCCAAGTGATGTATTTAATTAGGTAGTCAGTCACACACTATAGTAAAAGTATTCTGTTTGTGTGCAAGTTATCTGAACTAGTAAAGGCTTAAGTGTCTTTTTATAATTTAGTCTGATCTTTTACAAACAAACACTCCAACAAACTGTTAACATTTCTATATGTACTTTAATGAATCAGCTTACACTGATGCTAAATTTTCAGATTTTTATTTTATTTAATTCATTTTTTTGAGAAAGGATCTCATTATGTCATCCAGGCTGCCTTAGAACTCAGTGATCCTCCTGCCTCAGCCTCCTGAGTTCTGGGATTACCAGCATGTGCTACCATATCCGGCTCCAAATCCCTTTTTAAAAACACATCAAATCCTGGAATTATTTCTTTTATAAGGTATGTGAAGGCAAATGCTACCATGTAGCACCAAATAAATCCTCCCTAGGATTCTCCAGCCAAAGCCACTAATGCTTAAAATGGTAACCATGCTAAGGCCACAAAACGCCTGGCCTATAAAGGTCACAGTTCACTTAAGGATCCTAGAAATGCCAAGATCAAAGCCAGCCTTACTCTCCTGTCACACAGATCTGATTATAAAGTACGCTTTAACTTACTTTAAATCCCAGAATTGTAATCAAAATGTGAAAACAAACTCAAAAAATAAAAACCCACAGTTTTTAAGAATCAAAAAAGTAAAAAACCCCCATAAATCCAAAGTCTGATGAGCTGTCTGCCACCTTGTGACTGCTCATGGGAATAAGTAACAGAATTTGGGGGAGACTCATGTACACCTCTTGGTTACCTTTCAAACAAAGCTATTCTCAAATGTCTTGGGAGAAATCTGAATCGTCACCCCTGCTGTAACGAGGCCTGGAGCAACGGCGTGTGGCGAATGAAGCCCCACGCCCCAAGTGCCACGCAGTGACCTTTACCATGCAGAGAATCAGGTTTCAGAAGCGCCCTTCTACACTGCCAGATTAGCCATGGGAATGGGAATGGGAATAGACTTTGAGAAACAATCCTCAACAGAATTTCATTTAAATGTCAGGGAGCATCCAGGATCTGATGACCAAACTAAATCTGCAGAAATAAGATAATTTTCTAGCACATAGTAGGAAACCAATACCTAATTCAACAGACCTGGTCATTCAATGTGTAATTTAGACTAGTATCTTAAAGGTGCACTAGTACAGTGTGTACCTGATTTAAAGCCATACATTTAAATGAGTAAAATAATCAATTTTAATCTAACACTCCTTTCATATGCTTACCATTTCCGATACCTCAAAAGGAGTTACTTTGTGTTAGAAAATCCATTATAATAAAATAGGGAAATATGATATAACAGTAAAGTAAAATATGTAAAAATATGATAAAGTAAAAATAAGATAAAGTAAAATATGATAAACAGTAACTCTTCTGATTCTGCCCCAAAGCAGCCAAGGTGAATCTGCTGTCCGGCACTGTCGCTTCTGGCCGCTCCCTGCAAAGGCCCACACGGTGGTGCTCAGCCTGGCACGTGTGTGTCACGGGGCTCCCTCCGCCAGGTGACAGCCTGGGACCTCTAGTGGACGCTGAAAACTGTACAGAGTACTAATCCCTTTGCTGATTTTCTCAACTTAATTACCTAGGATGAAATTTAATTTCTAAACCAGGCACAGGACAACAACAACAGAACCGTAACATCACCCTAACATTAAAGTTGCATGAATGTGGCTCTTGCTCTTGAAAGAATGAAGACAAACAGTCTTTTCAGGCCCAGGCTGGGAGCAGGTGACTAAAACTATGGGAAGCAAATTGTGGAGCCTAAGTAACCCCAAAGAGTGGCTTGCCCTCTACTCGAAACCGGATCAAACCAATACGAAGATTACTGCTTTTTATAATAAAAAAAGTTGATCTCTGAAGTAGGAGGAACATTTCAAGCAAATGTATGGACAAGGAATTCTGACTCTTGCTATTAAGGGGAAACCTGATTACAAAGCTAACACAGGCCTCTGTATGCAGAATGAGTACCTAAGCTTCTATGCTACTGCCAGGTTCTGTGCAGAAAATGGAATTTTTCTTCCAAAGACATCAAAGGACTTGAAAAACTCCAGAACGTTTCTAGCTGGACGAAGCGGCACATGCTTGTAATCCCATATACTGGGGAGGCTAAGGAAGGATAATTGCAAGTTTGAGTCCAACCTAGGCAATTTAGTGAAACTCTAGAAATAAAAAGGGCTTGCACTGTAGCTCAGTAGAATGACCCCGTGTTCAGTCCCCAGTGTAGAGCATATTTCACAGGAAGCCAAACCAGCTTTTTTTTTTTTTTTTTTTTTTTTTTTGGTGCTGGGAATCAAACTGATGACCTCAGGCTTGCCTAGCAAGCGCCTGTGCCACTCCCTGGCCCTAAACCAGCTTTTTATATCTTTCATTTACTAATGAAAAATTCAATTAAAAACCCCTTGTTATATTGCACAATAGCTTTAAAATTATTTCCAAGTGTATTGTTACTTCTCTTTGGTTTCTGTGGCAGAAGAGGCTTGAACATTTGGCAGAGTAAACTCTCAGCATTTAAATTTGCACTGATGGCCAGGTGTGGTGGCACGCGTCTATAATCCCAGCACTGGGAGGCCGAGGCAGGAGGCTCATGGGGAGTTCAGGCCAGTCTGAACTACAGAGTGAAACCCTGTCTCAAAAAGATAATAAACAAATACGAACTCATGATTCACTGTGCCCAAGGTTGGGAGAAAATTCTACCTACCCTGAAGATGGGGGAAGGTATTTGCAGAGGAAGGAAAGGAGCACAGCAAGGGTGTGCTCGGCGTGCCATGAGAGCAGGCGCCGGGCGCCACACCGAAGGACAGCTCTGTAAGCCAGACTCGCTGCGCCAGGCAGTCACGAGAACCTCGTCGTGTTTAGGGGCTTCTGCCCTCAGAGCGCGCTCGCAGGCAGGGCTCGTTTGTGTTCTTCCGTTTTCCTTGTTGCTTTCTCTAAGCAGTAAATGGGAACCGAAGAATGGGAACTACAGAAATAACATCATTTCACTGCACCACTTTTTGGGTTGTTTTTCTCTTTGTGAGACAGGGTTTCACTCTGTGGCCCAGGCTGGCCTCGAACTCATAGGATAAACAGCCTTTCTTTAAAGTTATTGTATTATTAAACTGCAACCAACCAAAATCACACTGTGTGTACGTTAAAGGCCTAGAGTCTAGGGTTCAGAATTATAAATCAACCATAACTGGCTACACAGCCTCTTCAGTTGTAAGCTCGGAAAGGCTTTTTTTTTTTGCGGTACTGGGGATCGAACTCAGGACCCTGCACTTGCTAGGCAAGCGCTTATTCCACTGAGCTATATCCCCAGCCCAACACAGCCTCTTCAAACAGGCAACCTCGCAAAGACAGCTTGCGCACTCTGCTGAGGTTGCGATTAAGGAATTGTCAAGTTTTTCTGAACCTCCTCCTTTTTGAGAGAGGAAGGGGTGCTGCTGGCGCTGGTGAAGAAAGCTCTTAGTGCTCACCTGTGTTCATACCCATCAGCTTTTGGGAGGTCTAGGATGTGAAAGTAGTTCATTAAGTTACAGACGAAGCAATCTACCTTCTGCTCGTGCAGTAACAGGGCCAAGGATCTCTCTGTTAAACGTCAACGTGTGGTACCAACTGGATTTCCTTTTCTTTTTTGCTGTATACATATGTTTGTTCCTTTATTAACCACTAAGCACTAAAGTAAGGATGAATTAACGAATTCAGTGTCACACGTACCTGTAAGTAATTTCTCAGCACAGTTTAGACAATGGAAAGTCTTAAAGAGCTCTCCCTGATTTCAGGTTTTGTAGAAATTAGTTTTATTTTGTTTTACAAGTGTCAAATCTATTTTTAAAAAGTGACTTTGGTTTGCATACACTAAATGACTGACGGTAGATAAAACTAAGAGTTTATTTGACTTGACTACTTGTTCTAAAGTTACAGAAGCCGGGCGTGGTGGCGCACTCGGGAGGCTGAGGCAGGAGGATCATTGCAAGTTCGAGACCAGCCTGGGCTACAAAGTGAGCTCAAGGCCAGCCTGAACTGCATAGTGAGACTGTCTCAAAAAAAAAAAAAAAAAAAAATTTACACGTACAAAGAACTCTCACAGTTAAGGATGAACATTATTTTCTCCCCCAGTATTGAAGCCAGGGCCTTGCCCATGTGAGGCAAACACTCCGCCAATGAGCTACTTTAATATATCAAAACCAGGCCACTAGAACCTCAATAACTAGATGGTATCACTGACAAAAACAGGAGAGGAAGAGGAATCTATATGAAGCCTTAGGATGGTTAGATTATCAGAAACTGTAACAGAAAAGTGAACATCACAGGATCCTACATTCAGGCACTTACCAAATATTCACTGGCAAGGGTGCCAGGAGCACATGTGCATGTGTGTGAAAGGAGGTCGCGGCAGTGTGGTAGCAGACTGGTGAGGGTGGCTCTGACGTCATGCAAAGGAAACAGGCAGTGAAAAAATGAGATAGTAAAAGAATACACTAGAAGGGGTGCTCACACAGGGCTTTCTAGGGTTGAGCGCTCCAGAATGAACTGAGTGAATGAGGATGCACTATTAAGGTTTTAAACAGAGCATGCAGAGGGTGACACAATTTATTCGTATTTTAATAGCATCACTCTGGCTGCTGTGTTTAAAATAGAGACACGGGGGCCAATGTGAGAAGCAGAAACTTTACAGGAAGCCTTGAAGTAACTAAGATGAGAGGTAATGGTGACTTGTAACAGCACTGGATATATTTTGAAGGTAACAGGATTTCTCGATGGAGAATTGAGGAAGACTCCCAAGGTAGAATACGGAACAAGTACCAGTGGCGCTAGGAACGCTGTGTAGGAAACTTCAGAGTTCAGTTTTGGTCATGCTGAGTTTGAGGTGTCTCCTAAACATCCAAGTGGAGATACTGAGAACAGTTGAGTTCTCGAGAGAGCTACAGGGCAGAGACAGAAATTTGGGAACAGTGGCCACAGAGATGGCATTTAACACCGAGAGGCTGGCAGAAATGATGGGAGTGAGGGTGGAGTGCCAAGGACTATGGGAGCGCTGGGCTCTGACATCCTCCCGCTGCCTTCCTCTTGAAGAACCTGCAAAGCGGACTGCGAGAGTGAGCACCCATGAGATGGGAGGAATCCCGAGAACATGCGCCAAGGAGGGAGGGAGCAAGCGATGACGTTAAGTGCTGAGGACAGGACGAGTGAAGTGAGAGACTGTCAAGATGATTTAACCTCTCTAAGGTCACTCGGACCCTGACAGAAGCAGCTTTAATGCACAGTATAGGGCAAACAGGGTGGGGAGGTGTGGGAGAGAAAGAAGCGTGTGTGGGGGGCGGAGACAGGCACGGGACACAACAAAGCACAGACAGAAGGGGCTCGGGGCTCTGCTGCAAAGAGAAATGAAGTTTAGAACGCAGGCAGCACGGCAAGTGGAGTGGGAAGGAGGACATACTTTGTGTGCAGAGGAAAGTGATCCAGCAGAGAACCAGAAGGGCTAACAAAAGGGGAGAACTGTCGAAATGATGCCCCCAAGTGAGGGAGGGGAAGAGATTGGTGGAGAACACAGCCTTAGGCAGAAGCAAAGATAACCACGCTCTGGTGACCAGAATGAAGACAGATGTGTGGTGACAGGTGGCGCACTTTGGGTGGCAGTTAACAGAGATCCTCTTACTGCTTTAATTTTTTGTGGAACCAGGGATCGAACTCAGGACCTTGTGCTTGCCAGGCAGGCACTTAGGCCACTGAGCCATATCCCCAGCCCTTAATTTCCTTGATTAATAAAATATTTCAGCCAACTTTAATGTGCAACACAAAAAGCAAAAAACTATGGGTCTGCAAGGACTGTCTTACCTGATTCACACTAACCCACAGTGTTCTAAAGATGCTCGCCTACCCAGCACAAGGTCATGCAGCAGCCTAGATATTTGCTAGCAGTTCAACATGCGTAAGTTTAACAAATAAAAATATGTAACACACAGGAAAGTGCGATGAAAGGTAATCAGACATGTTTTTATGTTCAGCTAGAAGGCTCATTTATATGATGATAAATCATGTACTTCACGTTTTAGGTTATAGAACATTCACCATTAGAATTTTTCCTTTAACAAGGAAGAATATTCTGAAAGTTTATGTGTAGAAGCGAAATGCATTTTGTTGTTAAGAATAGGAAAATTTATTGAAAAAAAGGAAGAGGGAACAGATAGCTCTTGAGAGACAGGAAGGGTCCTAAATCGGTTGCCACTGAAACACATTTTTTTTTAAGGAGACCTTGACTTTGCTTATAGAGAAATGTGTGTTCAAAAGTACTTACCAACAGTGGTCACAGGAGGCTGGGAAGGGTACTGGGAGCTTGTTGTGGCAGGGTAGGGACCACCAGGTGGGTATGGACACCCTGGGTAACCACTAAAGAACAAAAACCAGTAAACATTATCAGGAGCTAACACGAAAGGGTCTTTGTTTGTTTTTGAGACAGGTTCTCGATATGAAGTCCAGGCTGGTCTCACACTCACTATACAGCCCAGGGTGACATCGAACTTGCGATTCTTCTGCCTCCACCTCCCAGGTGCTGGGATTAGAGGTGTGTACCTGGTTCAACAGTATTTTTCAGAACCCCACTCAGAAAATTAACTTGACATACTGTCTTACCAGGTAATGAATTTACAGTTTCTGATCTTTTTTTTTTTTTCTTTTTTTGGTACTGGGAATTGAACTCAGGACCTTGTGCTTGCCAGGTAGGCACTTGTGCCACTGAGCTGTATTCCCGGTCCAGCCAGAGTATTTCTAATGCTAAAAATCCAACAGTAACAAACTGGCCCAGTGTTGTAGCTATAATCCTAGCACTTGTGAGGCAGGAGGATCCCAAGTTCAAGCTTTGCTTGGGCAAGTCAGTGACTTAGCGAGACCCTGTCTCAAAATAAAAAATAAAATATCATTACAGTACAGTATTCCTAACAAACGGTCATCTTTCTCTACTGAACACTAAATATCATTTCTACATACTTCTAAATAATGGTCCTAAACTCCTGACACATTAGTATTTTTATTTTTCCTCCTCAGTCTTTAAACATTCTTAATTCCTTCAACTTCCCTTCACAGGACATGATTTTCACATTCAATCTCTTTCCTCTGAATGTGCACTAGTTTGTCAAGTGTTTCCTTGTGATGTAGAGGAAAAATTAAGCAGAATCATTACTAGATACCAGGCAGTTGGACATGAAAATTTTTTTTTTTTTTTTGAGACAGGGTCTCGCTATTCAGTTCAGGCTGGCCTTGAGCTCACTTTGTAGCTCAGCATGGTCTTGAACTTGCAATGATCCTCCCGCCTGAGCCTCCCCCCAAGTGCTGGGATTCCAGGCGTGCGCCACCATGACAGGCCTGGACAGTAAATTCTGATTAACCCTATTGTAGCTGTGACTCTCAGCTCTGTGGCATTTGCAGTTCTGATCAGCACGGCAGGCCGTTATAATTACTGGCTGCAAAGAGCCAGCCGGAGCAGGAGCTCCTCCTAGCTCGCAGTCAGTAATCCCTTTTCAGCAGCAGCTCAGAGATTCTATGTGTACTCATACTTTTTTAACTTGTCTGCAACAAAAATTTCCCATTTGACTTGCTGAAGAGTCAGTGTGATCACAGTACTCTATTTACTGGTATAACGCAAACTCCAAGTGGGAAAAGTTAAGCATTCTGTTCCTAGTGGCTGCACCCTGGAGACTCCTGAATAGCACTTTTGTTTCTAGTCTCTCTAGTAATCCTTCTATAAAGGAAACAATGTCAGTCTTGCTGAAATACACTGTTGTTTCCTTTCTGGCTTTCCTCCCATTTTGCATACCTTCTCAAAGATAACCTGCGATCACATTACTAAAAGTTTCTGTAACGTGGCACAGAACTCTGCCAGCCGTGCAGGCGCTAACTTCAGAGACGCCCAAGCTCTTTCCTTAGCTTGCTCAGCTTTCCCTCTGTGCATATTCTCCACAGAGTTAAACACATTTGCTTGAGAAATACTATTTTCTATCTTTGTGGATAATTAAACAATTTGCTCTAGGAAGCACATCTTTTTCAAGGCATTAAGTCCTTTTAAAATGTTTTTAAAAATAAAATTTTCCAAAAAAATAAACCCAAATTTTTCCAACACTCAAATTCCTTTTCCTTATGCACCCATTAAAAATGTATTATTTGGGCTGGGGATATAGCTCAGTGGAATAAGTGCCTGCCTGGCAAGCACAAGGTCCTGAGTTCAATCCCCAGTACCGCAAAAAAAATAAAAAATAAAAAAAATAAAAATGTAGTATTTATTATATCCAAGGAGCCCTTCGTGAGCGCTTGATGCAGGAGCTAAGACCGAAGACACTCATCTATCTGTTTGACAATGCTAACAATCAAGTACGGCAAGATCCTGTACACAACCCTGGCGCGAGGCAGAAAGAAACAAACGCGTAAATACAGCCCCGGGCGCTGAGACCATGGGCACCAGCCGGAGCGGGGCAGAGGGCACGGGGCAGAGGACAGGAGCCGCAGCGCCCTGGAGAGCGGCACCTGCGTGCTCCGCGCCCTCCTGCTCACAGTGCTGTGTTCTGCAGCATGAGGGTTTCCTGATTCTTTTCTAGTTATGAACTGTTACGGCTCTTTCTTCCCTTCCACCTGTAAATACCTACTTTTCCTCTTTAATCTCCCACCTCCAAGCCATATGTGACCTCTCTTGTAAAGCACTACTTATTTAACACAGCAACTACCATTTTTGTAACTATTCTTTTTATCAGGAACTGTGTTCTTATAATCTTAATGTATGCTTGCTAGAACATACACCAAAGCTGGAACAACCATTTTTTTTTTAAACAGCACTGGTGATCAAGTCCAAAGATGCTCTACCTCTGAGCTATATCCCTAGCACTTTAAAAATATATATGTATTTTTTATCTTTTTGAGATAGGGTCTCACTATGCAGTTCAGGCTGGCCTTGAACTCACTTTGTAGCCTAGGCTGGTCTCAAACTTACAACGATCCTCCTGCCTCAGCCTCCAGAGTGCTGGGCTTATAGGCATGAGCCACTATTCCCAGCTCTAGTTTTTATTTTGAGACCAAGTCTCACTAAATTGCTCAGCCTAGGATCAAACCTTTGATCCTCCTGCCTTAGCTTCCCCAGTGCTGGGATTATAGGTGTGAGCCACCATGGCTAGCTGGAAACCATTCGTGATACACCTTTTAGTTTCCTTGTATACATGCTGGAGGGTCTAAACAGAACTTTCAAAACATCTTAAGAGTTGGAAGAAACCTTAAGAGATCCTCTAGTATGCTTTGTACAATAATAAAGACTCAAATTCATTGTTTCATATGAAGACTCTAATTGAGTCAATGATTTATTAATTCTTCTTTAGAACAAAAGCAGAAGAAAAGGATTCTGAGGCTCTTCTGCCAAGACTTTTTACATACAAAAAGATGCAGACAGTAGTTTAAATAGTTACCCTTAACAAATGGAGATGAGGGAGGAGAAAACTGAATGATCAAATGGGCCATCATGTGTGTAACTGAGTAACAAATGTGAAGGTAACATTTGAGTAACAAATGTGAAGGTAACATTATGTAGGACAGCATTCAGAGCTAATTCCCTTCTATGTTCTCTATAATTTTGTATTTCTTCAATCGTTTTTGTATTAACAGAAGGGAAGATAACTTTATATTATACAGCATCCAGTGCTAATTCCCTACTATCTTCTCTATAATTTGGTATTTC
>PVLD010015307.1:0-49041 GCA_004027595.1 Dinomys branickii | reverse complement strand
GTGTGTGTGTGTGTGTGTGTGTGTGTGTGTGTGTGTGTGTGTGTGTGTGTGTGTGTGTGTGTAGACTGAAGGAAAACCAAAGTGTTTATCGTAACTGTGTGAAAGAGTAAGAAAAAGAGACTGGAACCAGAGTTAGTCTCACAAACCCACATATCTCCCAGCATCCTCAGAAATACTGAGATATTAAAAGTTCTTAGGAATTCTTTGGGGCAGTGGGTAAAGTCTCAAACTTATCTTGTTCTAGAACCCAGAAAGCCTGAAGGATAGTAACGTTATCACATGCTACTATAAGTGACCCTCAAAAACAGTGCGAGCTACAATGGAGCTGTCAGACTTCGCATGACTAAAATTGGTACGTTGCATTTTCCACCTTATAAATCGGAAACATGGACCAGAGTTATCTGCTCTGCTCAAGTAACAGAAATCTAACAAAAGAATAGGCATATATAACCCAACACTTTTCCAATGTTGAAAAACAAGTCAGTGGCAACAAAAATAAAGGAAACAAATATCACAGACTCTAAGAAAACCCAAATTTATTTCTGGGAAAGAGATTCTGAACCACAGTACAAGGAAAGGAACTTCAACAAACCACAGAGGTTACCATGAATAGAGGGGGACAGACATTGATGCTGGGAGATGACAAAATGTCCAACTTTTAGAGGTACCCTATCAGAAAACACAGAGATATCACACAAAAGAAAGCAGTAGAGATCTGTAGAGACTTCTCCACAAATCTTTAAAAGAATACTAAACACCAGCAAATAATGAATCCTCTGAGGCAGAAAAATCAAGAAATAGTACTTAGGCGTCAGAAAGATAGAGGTGAGGAAATGGAGTTTGTGGCTAAAACTTTTTATACTAAATGTAGAGTGATTATGATATTTGAAGGTAGAATGTGATAAATTGTACCTATATCTATCTATCTATCTATCTATTTATCTATCTATCTATCTATCTATCTATATCTATATCTCTCTCTCTATATATATATACATATACATATACATATACATATACATATACATATACATATACATCTAACTGTGTATAATAAGCATTGGGGAAACCAGTAAAAATAATAAACATGTGCAAGCCATCAGCCAAAAACTGTAGTTAATGTAGAATTCTAAAAGTTATTCAATCAGAAAGAAGGCAAAATAGAAGAAGAAACTAGTGAAATAATAACAAAAAATAAAGTGATAGGTTTTAAGCTTAAATATGTCAATAATTGCACTAAAATAAAATGACCTTAACCAGAAGCTCTCAACCCCAGGTGATTTTTAATCCTCTTAGTCAATATTTGACAATGTCTAGAATTAAGTTTCATGGTCTAGCAGGAGTGAAGTGAGGTTTCGACACTGAATTTGTATAAGCCAAGAATGCAACTAAACATCCCATCACGGTGAGGACAGCACCGCCAAGCAAAGAATTCTCTGGCCGAAATGTCAGTGCTGACACCACTAAGAAAGCCTGTTCTGTGAATGCAGTGTGAAAAGCCTACTGTGAAATACATGAGCTTTCTACAGACTGTTACATGGCTGCATGAGGAGATGAGCGGGCTATACGAGACCACCGGAGCACAACTCAGAGAAACCTAGGAACATTGATATTTGACATAAGACATAAAATAGCAGAAATAGAAAACAACAGCTCTGAACATATGGCAGCTCAGTGAGAGAGGGAACAACCCCTTCAGAAGGCTGAAAATATGTAGACTTGGCTACTGGACAATTATGCAGCCTGAGCCAAGGTGACCCGAGTTCTGCCAAGTGACCTCGTGCAGGTGAAGTAATTCCCAGCATTTCCCAGTGGAGGTAGACAGTACTGGGTTGAGGAGCTAACTTTAGAAGCTCCCATTGTCTTGCCTGGCTGCATGAGAGAACAGAAACCCACATTTATATTTATATCTCTAAGACCCGATAGCCACTTCTCCCCAGGGATGCAGAAGACACTTTCACTAAGAGTCAGCTTGGGCCCAGGAAAATGATGACTGTGACACAGAATAACTGAAAATGTGAGGCACAAAGGCCAGACCATGAGAACCCCAGCTCTACACTCTAGAGAGCATACCAGTGTAGCAGGCAGCTCCTCCCCTTAGCAGGGCAAACCAGCTGCACACTTCCAAAAATGAGCCAGTGTAGCTGCTGGGTGACATGAGAGCCAGCTAGGGGCCAGTGATTTGACCAGATGAATGGAAATACAAAGAAAGGTGTTTTAAATAATTTAACAGAAAAGTTAACAGTTATATGTGGATTAATGGGGGGTGGGGTCTGGAAGAAGTAGTACTGCTGCGGGGTCTGATAGGAAATGGGGTGCCCATGCATTGTAATGCAGATCTTGTCCACCCAACTGTCCTGCCCAGACATTCATACTTTATCCTGCCACTCAGACACGTGCCAGCTACAGCTGTAGGAGTGTGGACCAGAGATTTCTGGAACAGGAGTCCACAACCCAGACAGGGGCACAGGCTAGGCCAGCAGAGGGTCGAAGGCTCTTCCAATTCTTCAAGTGCCTCATTCCCAGTTACAAACATTCCCTGAAATATCAGGTGTAAATCTGAATCTGCTGGACAAGTTTGCTTCAGTCCTAGTATCTGATCATGCAGTGACCAAGCTCAACCTACAGATTTTTCTAAATGCTTTGTCTTACCTGGACAGAAACTGAAAAGGAGAACGCCAGATGGAAGAACTTTCTCACAAAATAACGCAGAATTCAGGACAGTGGTGCCATGTTTTGTGAGGTTGATTTTCTTTATGATTTTGAAGAAGATAGCCACAGTTGTGTTTGTCACTCAGTGTGGAGTTTGTGAATGGAAGTAAAAACTTGTGGAATGCCTTTGCTTGGGAACCAAATTGTTTGTGAACAGAACTCTTTGTGAACTGAGGTATTAGTGTATTAGAAATTTAGGAAGAATATATGTAAACTCCACAATAAGGAATATGTGTTCCTCTTTTTCACTTCCATAGTGTTCTGTGTTCTATGTGACTTTTGTCTCATGCTGCCACATCAGTGTGTTTCATAAGGTATTCTGATTTCATGTATTTTTGTCAATTTGTTATTTATACTTTTTATCCCTAAATCTCCTCTCCTTTCTCATTTATATTGCACTCTGTTTTCCTTTTTCTCCTCCTGTGTCTTTGACTTCTCTCTCACTTTTTTCTTTTACATATGTATTTTAGTATTAATCCGACTGTCAGTAATGCCTAAATCTTTCAAGCCTGTTTTCTAGTGCTATACTCCATTTCTTTCCCTGGATTAGTGAAATAAACACCTATGAACAGAATATTAGGAACTCTGGGGCAACACCAAAGCAATACTTACAAGAATTTTCGGAATCAATAAAGAACAGGTACAAGCCAGTAGCGTATTTGTCCTACGTACTGAAATAGTAGCAAAACCTTTCCCAAGAATGAAATGGACATGCAAGTACTGCAGGTATTTAAAACCTCAAATAAACAGATTAAGAAAAGGAACTCTTTAACATATCATACACAGACTGAGGAAAATTAAGAACAAGAAAGAATATTAAAAGCTGTAAGAGAGAATGATCAAATCCCTCATAGTGACAAAACCACCCAAGTAACAGCAGATTTCTCAGCAGAATCTCTAAAAGCCAAGAGAGTTTAGGATGATGTATTTCCAGGCATGAAAGGACTAACTGCTAACTTATATTATTACATCCTGGAAGGACATCACGCAGAATTGAAGGAGAAATGAAGACCTCTGAAAATAAGTTTAAACTAAAGGAATTCAAGTTCATGTGCCCAGCACTGCAGCAGATACTTACAAGAATATTAAACACAGATGACAAACACAGCCATAAGAGAAAAGAAAATAATGAATCTCACTGAGGGTAAATAAATGACAGTCATGAATGGATTAAACTTTGGAAAAACAAGATAACAGGGCATAGAATATGCCATTCAATAATAACCTTGCATGTAAATGGTCTTAATTCTCTAATTAAAAGATACAGACTGGCAATCGGATCAAAAAATAAGACTCAACTACATGTTCTTTGCAAGAAACACACCTCCCAAGTTATATAAAATGACTTAGAATAAAATGGCAGAAAATGATACCCCAAAAAGATAGAACCAGAAAGAAAACAGGAATAGCTATACTTATATATAAAAAAGCAGATCTCACATTAAAACTAGGAAAGACAAAAAAGATCATTATATATTGGTAGAGGTAATAGACTACCAGGAACATATAGCAATTGTAAATATATATATTTACAAATATAAATTGTATATAATGTGCATATGTTATATACACATTATATACTATTAGCAGCACATTGGCACATTCAATTTTATAAAATAAATAAATAAACTACTGGGCTTAAAGAGTTAGTTGGGGCTCTGTACAGTTATAGTGGATGACTTCAATACTCCATGCTTACAAATATTTAAATCACTCCAAGAAAAACAATCAGCAAAAAACCACTGGCATTAAACTATACTATAGATCAAATGGATTTAACAGACATCTACAGAGTGTTCCATCCAACAATAATAGAATATGCTTTCTTTTCAGCAACTCATGGCACTTTCTCCAAATTAGATGACATTTTAAGGTATACAGAAAACCTTAACAAATACAAAAATCAAAATAATATCAATTATTCTATCAGATCACAATGGAATGGAATTCAAAATAAATAGCAAAAAAATACAAAATATGTACAAACATATGGTGATTAAAATACACTTTTGAGCAATCAGTGGGTCATTAAACAATTAGAAGGGTATGGGAATTAAAAATTCCCTAGAATGAAATGATTATTGAAACACAATATATAAGAAACTCTGGGAAACAATAAAAGCATTTCTAAGAGGAAAGCTTACAGTATGAATGCTTGCATAAAAAATAGAATAATCTCAAATAAATAACATAATGATGCATCTCAAGGCCCTAAAAAAGCAAAAAGAAACCACCTCAAATGAAGAGAAAGAAATAATAAAGATCAGAGGAGAAATAAATGAAATAAAAACTAAAAACAAATACAAGATCAATGAATCAATGGCTATTTGAAAAAATAATCCTTAGCCAACCTAACTGAGAGGGAGAGAATTCTCAGATTAATAAAGATAAAGAAGGATATTACAACAGATACCACTGAAATCCAGAGAACTATTAAGAACTATTTTGAAAACATATTCCAATAAAAATCTAGAAGATTGGATACACTTCTAGACATGCATGAAACTAAACCAAGAATGTATTTAAAAACTTAAATATATTAATAGTCCCAGAGATATAGCTCAGAGGCCATGGCACCTACTTGGGCAAGCGCAAGGTCTAGAGTTCAATTCCTAGTACGCTGTCCAAAAAAGATTAATAGTAAGCAGTGCAATTGAAGTGGAGATAAAGTCTCCTGACAGGATAAAACCCTGCACTGTATGAATTTGCTGCTGGTCTTTGCCACCTTCAGTGAGCAGCTAACACCAGTGTTCTCTATTCCTTAAAACAGAAGGAAGTGAAGGACCACTTCTAAGTGCATTCTATGACATCACTATCATTCTGATACCAAAACCGAGTAAACTCTTAACAAAAAAAGAAAACTACAGACCAATATCTTTAATGAACACAGATGCGAAATAAAATTCTTCCAAACTGAATTCAACAACCCATTAAAAAGATCATACACCATGATCAAAACTGTGTTATTCCATGGGTATAAGAATGGTTCCACATACACAAACCCAAAAATGTTAGACCAAGAAAATTCACGTAATTCCCATAACCCTCTCAACAAATATAGAAAAAGCCTTCAGCAAAATTCAACATCACTTCATTACAAAAATTCTAAAATGGCTGGGCACAGTGGCGAACAGTTGTATTCCCAGCATTCTGTGAGGCTGAAGCAGAAAGATTGACACTTAGTGAAACTCTGGAAATTAAAAACAAAAAAGTTCTTGGAATGTAGCTAAGTGTGAAGATCCTAAGTTCACGCTTTAAAGGACCTAGGTGTAGAAGAATCATACTTTAATACAATAAAAGCTATCTATGACAAACCTATAGCCAACATCATATTGATTGGGGAAATTTTTAAATTTCATCTAAAAACAGACACAAGACAAAGCTGTTCATTTTTACCACTCTTGTTCATTACAGCAGTTGAAATTTTAAAGAGAAATTAGGAAAAAGAAAAATAGTAAAATAAATACTAAAAGGAAAGGAAGAATTCAAACTATTCTTATTTTCAGACAGTATGCTCATTTATATAGATGGCCCTAAAAAATCCCCCAGAAGACCCATAAATCTGAGAAACAAATTCACCAAACTGGGAAGATACAAAATTGGCATTAAAATATCCGTAGGTTTTCTATACACCAAAAACGAGCCCACAGAGGGAAAAGTTCCATTTAGAGGTATAAGGTTTTTGGTGCAAAAGAGAGAAAGGACAAAGGGAAAAAAGTCCTTTATTGTGGGCATGGGAGGGCTGCAGGGAATGTAAGAACCCTCTGAGCAGGAAACTGGGGAAAGAGTTTTATTGACCTGGACTAGGGGTGGAGTTTTCATGGGTGGGCGAAGCATGCCTTTGGGAGAGGATTGGAGGGTTGTTGGCAGGCGCAAGCAAAAAGCAAACAGGAAGCTGAGTTTAGCGTGGGAGAAGAAGATGGAAGTTAGTCTCAGAGAGACATGCTGTTCTTGGACCTTACGCCATGTTGGAACACCACCATGTTGACTTGGCAGTTTTTCTTACATGGGCAAAAATCCATCAGTAGTAGCTTCAGTAAGTTATCAGGTAATCAATCTAACCAAGCCAAATGACAGAATATTGAAGAAACTGAAGATACTACAAGACTGAAGCACAATCTATGTTCTTGCACCACAAGCGTTAATATTGTTAAAATGGTCTTTTACCAGTAACCATCTAGAGAGCCAATGCAACCTTCATCAAACCATTAATGACAGAATTAGAAGAATTCACAGAATTAGAAAAAGCAAGCATAAATTTAACTGAAAACACAAAACCCATGACAGCTAAGTCAATCCTGAACAAAGAGAGCAATGCTGCAGGCATCATAGTTCCTCATTTCAATATATGCTACAGCTGGTAGTAAGAAAAGCAGAGGGGTGCCAGCCCAAAAGACAGACAGGCCAGCAAAAGAGAACACAGGACACAGAAGCAAACCTATGCAACTACAGCCATCTCATTCTTTACAAAAGAGTCAGGCATATGTGTTGGGGAAAAGACAGCCTCTTTAATAAATGATGCTGAGATTGATTATCCCAATGTAGAAAATTGAAACAGTCACTGACCCTGTACAAAACTCAGTTCAAAATGGTTCATAGATCTAAGTCCAAGACCCTAGAAGAAAGACCTTTAAAACAGCTAGAAGGGAATATAAGGGAAACATTTGAAAACACAGCTTTAAAATACAGGTAAAGACTTCATAAGGAGGACTCCAACAGCATAGCAAACAATAACAAAAATCAGCAAATGAGACTACATCAAATTAAAAAGTTTCTGCACAGCAAGATAAATAAGCAGCAAAGTGAATCTCAGTAACACTAGAATGACAGGAAATCTTTGCTGTTTTCTGCTCAGAGGATTAATATCTAGAATATCTAAAAGCTCAAAAATCTTGACACCCCACCCAAATAACCCGTTTTGTAAAGGGGCAAATGAATTGAATAGACATTTCTCAAAAGAAGCACAAATAGCCAATAAATATATGAGAAAACGTTATATCTTTTACCTGTCAGGGAAATGAAAATCAACACTACACTGAGATTCCATCTCAGGACAGTCACAAAGGTATCACCAGGAAGAATGCATACATATATACGTACACACACATATACATACATACTGGCAAGGATGTAGGGGTAAAGGAACACTTCTACACTGCCGCTGGGAAGGAAAATTAGTAGAGCCATTATGGAAATATTTATAGGTGCTCCTCAAAGACCTAAAATTACAGCTTCCACATGATTCCGTTGTACTATTCCTCAGTGTATCCCCCAAAGAACTAACAGCAGTATATGCTAGTGATATGTGCATCTCCACACTTACTTCAGCACAATACACAATGACTGCACCGCACAAGCAGCCCAGGTGCCTGTCAACAGGCAAATGGATAAAAGGACGTGATTATCACTTGAGAGTGGACTGCAACAGTTTAAAGATATATATTATAAACTTCAAAACAGCCACAAATATAAAAGTTGTATGGCTAATGAGACATCAAATTAATACCAAAGGAAGCAGCAAAAGCAAAGGCAGGGCTGGGGATATAGCTCAGTGGAGTAAGCGTTTGCCTAGCAAGCGCAGGGTCCTGAGTTCGATCCCCAGTACCGCAAAAAAAAAAAAAAAAAAAAAAAAAAGCAAAGGCAGTATAAAAGAAATGAAGCAAACAATAAGCAAACAGCATTTTTTCATTCCTTTCCCTCCTTTCCCCCCTCCCCTTTTTCTTCCTTCCCCTCCCATTTGAAAATGAGGAAAAAAGGAAAAACTGGAAACAACATTTTTATAAATAATGAGGGGAAGAAGGGTTGAAGTAGGGGAGGGGAGTGAGAAAAAAAGAACCAAGCTATATCATGTACAGGTACAAACTCTGTGATGAACACGACCATTATGTGGACCTCAAATGTACCAAGAAACTTAGTAAAAAAGAAACAATAACAATAGGCAAACACCAAGATGTTATTTTTCAGACTCCCATGTTAACATTTACACTAAATGTCAGTGGTCCAAATAAAGTGAGGAAAAAAGCAGATCTTATTAGTCTGCATTTTAAAAGGAAGAATAAATTATGTGTTGCTTAGAAAAATTATAAATTAACAACCAAGGCACAATTAGGGTAAAAGCCATAATATAAAAAAAAGATTTTTTATATGACTATTGACTATTTGTTATTCTTAACATGATAAGAATAACAAAAGAAACCTATTGTGGATGTATTGATTTCAGAGAAGTATTTTTAAGGATAGCAAACATTTACAAAAATAAAGAACAATTTTGTAATGATAATAAACCAGTAATTTAAAAATTGCAAAAATTTATGAACCTAATAACAAAACCAGATAAATCTTCAAGTAAAATAGAGAAATCTATAATTATAGTTGAAGATTTGAGCCATATTTTCTCAAAAATGGACAGGACAGACAGAAAATTATAATAATATGAGAGCATAAACAATGCTATTGGATAGCCTAATTTAACTGATTTTTATGAAGTACTCAATTCAGTAGCAGCAAAATACGCAACATTTTCAGTTGCATTTCACAAGATAGATGACTTTTCTGGGCCAAAACAGTAGTCATATAAAAAAATTAATTTGCACAACGTGTATTTTCTGAACCCAGCAGAAGTTAATTAGAGCTCAAATACATAGTGACATCTGAACCTCCCAAATATTTAGAAAATATTTTAAACTTAAAGCCTCAAAAAGAAGTCCAAAAATAAATTAGAAAATCAAAACAAAACATAAAAATTTGTGGAAGACAACCTTTTTTTGAGACAGAGTCTCTCCGTGTGGCCCAGGCTGGCCTCACACTTGTGACAATCATCCTGCCTCAGCATCTTGAGTACTAGTATTACAGATATGTGCCACTATGTCTGGCCTGTGGAACACAACTAAAGCAGTATTTGAGTAGAAATTTAAAGCATCAAATGCCTAGATTCAAAAAGAAAAATCTCAAATCAATCATCTCAGTTTATATATTGATCCTAAGGAGAGTGCCCAGTGTGGTGGCGCACGCCTGTAATCCCAGCACTGGGGAGGCTGAGGTGGGAGGAGCATTGTGAGTTCAAGGCCCATCTGGGCTACAAAGTGAGCTCAAGGCCAGCCTGAGCTGCGTAGAAAGACCATGTCTCAAAAAGAAAGTATGAGAAAAAAATAGCAATATCAGAACAGAAACCAAGTGATAAAAATGTTCAGTACTTCAAACTTGTAACGATGGTTTCACAAATGTGTATGTGAGAGATGAGAGAGAGAAAAATCATTAATTTATACAGTAAGCATGTGCAGTTTATTATAGGTTAATCATAAATCAATAGTGCTGAAAATGAGTAATTTCCTCAAAGAGGAAGAGGGAGAACTGATTAATTTAATGGACTCCGTTGGATACTCTCTGGATGGAAGATCAAAGAAAAATCACAAAATGGAATACCTTTAAAAAGTGAACAGATTGACGAATTCAGGATGAATAGTTATGGTAACAATAGCTAATTCAGTCAGGTAATGCATAAGCAGCATTGGCATAGTCACTCTGGTGCCAATGGGGCAGGCTGTGGTGGTCGCCGAATGGACTCTTAACTGTTCACATTCGGGTCCCTGTAGGTTAGGGGTGGCAAACCTATGGCACGGGTTCTGCAGTAGGTAATCTGCTGCCATTGAAAGCTCTGAAAGGTTTGCCATCACTGCTCTAGGTCATTTCTTTGTACCCATGGATGCTGCCCAGCACAGGCTGTGCTCCTTCTAGGGGAGTTAACTGCATCCATAGATTGATCCAGGCAGTGGTGTGAAGAACCATTCCTCTCCTCTGATAGAGACACCAGAAGACCTGCCGGCTCCTGAGCAACCTGTGGTGCCTCCTCTGTCACACCGGCAGAACACTCAACCTTCTCCTTGGCCCAGCCCTGCAGTCTGCTGAAGGGTTTCTTGGTCTCCCCAGGTGCTGATTCTCAGGAACTTCTGCAATTTCCTCTTGGATGCAAATCTCAGAGGCCTGGAAGCTGTTTTCCAAGAACAATACCTAGAAGGATTATTTTATTCAATCCATCAAACAATGCATATTTTATAATAAAGAAAGAGTTAATGCTGGAAATTTTAAATTACTCATGCAAGATGTACAAAACAGTATTTGGAGGTGGGTCATGTTGATTCTATCTATAGTGACAGTTCCCGAGAACAAGGTGCCTGCGAATGAAAAAAGGAAAGTAAGAGAAGAAACACAAGAGAATCAAAAGTCTGGGATCAGGGGGCTGGTGGCCTCGGACTGCTGTGGCCCCATCCCTCGTCCCAATCACATTTTATTAGAACAAAGAATGTAACTAAAACCAACAGGAGATATTCATTATCCCTTTCCGTTTCTGCCCCTCAGCTGAGGGTAACAACCCTCAGGGGAGCCTCCCACACCCAGCACCGCGTTCACTCAGTTCAGCGGAGGATCATAAGCTGACAATCAGTAATCAGTCTATTAGCAGTCACAGTCCTTTTCCCACAAGGACACAAAGATGGACCTTTACAGTGTGAAACTAAACAGTCTCCTGAATGTAGCTTTGTTCTGATGAGTCATTAAAATCTCTCTCAAAATCTTTTTTGATACTTTTGAAGGTTGCTGGATTCTGTAACGCTGAAGGCATAGTTTATCTTGATGCATCAATGCATATCTAGTAGTCACTCGATGAGTATAAGGTGAAATGAGACATAAATGATGGGGTAGATAGCTGACATAACTGCTAGGTGAATCACGGTACCCAATCAGTGTTGATTAATAGGGCCGTGTAAAAGTGGCCTGTGTGTTTTTGAGGGTAACATATTGTTAATGCCTACATGAGCCTGACATGTGTTTAGCACTGATAAATGCTTGCAGAACTTAATTGAAGCTCTGGGGAGTTTCTGATATATTGCCATCAAGTCCTATCCTTGAAGTTGCCTTAGATGATATTAACATCAGTGAACTGAACAGAGACTGCAATCATAATTATAAAATCTGCTATGAATGTTCCATTAAAATAATGCTGATAAATTGCACATTAAAAATTTTTAAAGTGTCTATCAGTATTTATTCTAGAAGCCTTTATTGAGAAACCACTACGTACTAGATTCTCTACTGTGCACTGAAGCCCACAAAAATTACAATATTTTTTACTGTGTAGTACGAGATGACATCTAGTAGATTTTATGTGAACTGTTCAAACTGCACATTTGAGGATAACCAGGTTAGTACTGGAATAATTATACACATGTGGAAAACTTGAATATAATGTTGTTCTCAAGGTTATAGCTGAGTCCATTTTATTCTGGGTTAACAGAAACACAACGTCCAGAAAAATCAAAGGCAGAGTATTTAGATTTATTTTGACCTGGTCAGACCACAGCAGCAGCATATTCAGTCGTCTGAACACTACATGGAAAACACCCCAGCCGACGTTTAAAAATGACATATACAGCAGCAATTATCCAGGTCAAGCAACTAGAATACTCTGAGAGCTATGCTTTAGGAAAAATGAAAGAACTCAAGAAATTAAAGCTGGAAACACTTAATCTGTTCACTAAGGATTCACTGAGGAGACGGCAGGCTTGCTCTTGATGCTTCGGAATAAATTGTAAGGAAACTACAAGGCCGTGCACTTTGGTTTGTATCTATGAGAGAACTTTGTAACACTTTGACCATATTAAAAGGAGGGTTCTCTCTCTCTCTCTCTCCCTCTCTCTCTCTCTCTCTCTCTCTCTCTCTCCTTCTCTCTCTCTCCCTCTCTCTCTCTCTCTCTCTCTCTTTCTCTCTCTGTCTCTCAGAATATGATAACTTTTATTTTCAATAACATATTGTAGAAAACAACTGAATAATATTTCTTGAGATCAGTAACTTCCAGTTTCATCCATTTCTATAGAACAGAGAACTTTTGCTTTAGAATACCTCATTTAATGGAATAGATTTTCACAACGATTTTTAGCAATTATCATATACTCTAAAAAAATCCATGTTTTATTACCTATAGTAATATATTTGCTTCCCAGAATAAAATCAGACAAAAATAAGGAAAATAAAATTCAAAATCCAACCATCTTTGGTAAATAAGTTTCAACAAATGGATTGTATCCCTTATTCTGTTGATTGAAAATCTTGAATTATTAACAATGCTCTAAATATAATTCTTTACAGTATCTATTTGTCATTTGTCTCATGAGCTCATTATGTGATACAGTTTACAATGCCAACTCAAATGTTAAAACAATACCTATGTACTTTCAGTGAAAGAAACTCACACTTATGCTGTGAGTGTCATATGCATCAGTTACGAACTTTGGTGTCACTTTAATGAAATGAAATGGAAGTATGAAAATATTCTGTATGACAGCTGAGCTGTAGCATCAACTTGATTGGATTCAGACCCAAATAATGAGTTAGGAAAGCACACTGCTGTTCCTGTCTGTGTGGACATGAGTGTGTGACCTTGGTCACTATCTCCGACCTTTGGGCCCTTTCTTTCTGACACTGTTCCCCTGCTCTGAATACTCACTGCCCAGAAGCAAGCAGCTTCCTCTGCCAAGCCTCCCTCCTATGATGTGCCCCAGCTGATCATGAACTGAACCCCCTGAGGCCAGGAGCCAGATAAACCATTTCCACCTTTATGTTGTGAGTGTCAGGTATTTGTCCTAGTGATGAAAAGCCAATATGGAAAATTAATATAAAAAAATTTAAAAGCGCCTTTGCATAATCCAGTATATACATGAAATTTATTCTATTCCTCTGGAGAAGCCTAACTAACATACTATGTATATCATAAATATGATTTTTTTTTTCTTGGAAGAAAGATAAAATAATGTAAGAAAAAAAAAAACCTTCATAAGGTTTTAATGTTTTTTAGGCAACTAATGAGTAGCTCTGTGAATGTTAGGGATAGTATTAAAAATACTTGCCCAGCATGGTGATGCACCCCTGTAATCCCAGCACTTGGGAAGTTGAGGCAGGAGTATCCTTGCAAGTTGAAGACCAGCCTGGGCTACAAAGTGAGCTCAAGGCCAGTCTGAACTGCATACCAAAACCGTGTCTCAAAAAGACACACACACAAAAAAATGCTTAAATATTTTTACATTATGTATACCTCAAAGAGTCTTTGTCTTTATACTAAACTTGAAGCAGAAGTCCATGATGTACTAAAAACACGGTCAAAAATACTCATGTGGGCAAAACAGAGTGGAGACTGGTTTTAGAATAAGAAACTTTGCCCTGTAATCTTTAAAAAATAAAATAAAGTGCCTTGGTGGTTTTTATAAAATTAACTTCATGAGAAAAAATTCCCCAACAATTACTATGAATATCAAATAAGACACAGTTTTCTAATGGCAGATATTAGCTTTAAATGTATCTGTTCTTAATTTGTAAAGAAGCTGATAATTTATCACATGCAACTCTTAAATCTGAAAAGATTGGGGCCTGGGGAAGTTAACAGCATGTTATGATTTCAGAATAAGGAGCTAATTTTAAAAAGTTGTATTTCTACTTTGAGATATATTGGAAAACGGAGATGTAGAGAAATACAGCAGTCAATTGAAAACAGAAAAAAATGCACCTACCTGTGGAGGATAATTAACAGAAAAAATTCTACTAGATTGTATAGGAACTTTCAACTTGGAGCAAATTTAAAATCATAACCAGGACTCTGATAACAAAAGAAAAGTACCTATGATATGCAAGAATTATGCTAAGCACAGGATAAAAGGAGATTTAAGAAATGCTCCATGTCCTTATTGAGTTTTAAGTTTAATAATCAGGACTAGGAGATTAGCTTCACATGAGTGCTACAGTTAATTTGTGATGGCTTCCCAGAGTTCTGTAGAGTGAAGGAATGTGATATAATGCCAAAGCATTCCAGGCAAGGGGCTGTTTTCATTTTATGAAACTTGTCACTACTATAGGAGAGAGCAGTGACACCTCACAGATAGGTAGTATACAAAGGCTTTCCCCTCACACATCCCAGTATAAGAAAAAACAAATGTGCTGACATATTTACAATCAGACATAATTCGTCTTTAAACACAGACATACAAATGGATAGAGTGAGAGGTAAAGAGAAAGGAGAGGAAAGGAAAGGAAATGGATGACAGAAGATCATACATACTGGTAGATAAATTAGATCACTGTGCATCTCAGTACTGAGGGCAGACTTCGTTGAAAATGTAGAGAGTAAACTGGTCTTGAGGAAAGCCTACACACTAAATAAATGAAGTAGAAATTTACAGGCAGGGTGGGCCGGGCTGAAACACAGTGGTAGAGGGATGATTCCAGAATGAACACATGGTTGGTGTGTTTATGATAGACCTCTTTTGATGAGGTAGAATTTCTTAAAAGGCTCATAAGGAACATGATATACCAGAACAAGGGCTATGGACCTTGTTTCATGCTTTAAAAACAATAATTTTTTAATACAGAAATGTTCTATTTTAGAAAGAGAGGATCTCAAAAGGACATAAGAGGACTTCTGGAAGTCCAAGCAAAAGAACAGTGATTTAAATCAAATTCCTGCACAGATCTTCCAAGAAAATCCTGAATGAGCTAATAAAGCATTATGCTCTTACAGGACAGAAAAAAATGCGAGTTTAAAAATGGGAGGACAAATGATGGGCCTGGTACTGTGACACTGTGTATTTCTCCAAGCCTGCTACAAAGCTGACCACCACCAGGAACGGCTGACTCCTGCTAAATGGATTACAACACACATTAAAATACAGTATGTGACACCTCCATGAGTGTTGACTCTAGGTTGATGTTAGTTTCCAGAGACTCAAAATTCACACTTGTTCATAGGTCCCATTAGGGAGTTTTGGAAGTCAGATGTATTTGGAGTGTGGCGAATACTTCACTTCTGGTGAGGCCAGCGTATCCGAAATGCCATTCAAAGGTTTGAAGATGTATAAAATTACAGTGCATTTCTGCTAAAATCCCTATACTGGTCCCTGTGTGAAGTGTGTGTGTGTGTGTGTGTGTGTGTGTGTGTGTGTGTGTGTATGTGCTATTATTGTAATAATGTCTAAGAATGACAGCTTCTCCCAGAATCAAAAATACAGAAAGAATATAAGATGCACCTGTGGAAGTTTTCCAAGTACTAACTAATGCCAAAAATAAACAGCCTACAGTAATAATTTGTATTGTCTACCTGTACAATTCAACTTTTTAGTTGATGTGGGTGCTTAATAGATCTTGAAGGTAACAGATTATCATAAACTTTCTCATGATGATGTTAATCACAGCCTCCATTGCAGATATGATATCTTTGCAAACTGTTGGAGCACCTTGTACTTCCAATGGATTTACCCAACTTTCGAGTTAGTGAGTGCTTTTCTATCATTCACAATTAAAAACAAATAAAGATGACTGATGACCTTCATCTGCGGGAGTAGAGAATGGCATTAAATGTTCTCTTATTTCAAACTACTTATATTTTTCTCATCTCTATCATACTAGAATCTGCAGAGATCTCTTCTATCCCAGATAATATCATGAAGGCATTTAACCTTATTCATTATGCTAGTTATACCTGGTGCAATAATATAGTGTTAGTCAGACACATGCAGGTAAGAAGGTGATAGATTAATTCAATGTAAAGCCATACAGTCGGTAACATTGCTGTCGTTCAGCATTCTCAAACATTTCAAAATATTCCCTTCTGAAAGAAAAGTCATAATATATTGTGGTGTGCCTAAGAAGATCCAGCATAAAATTCCCATCACACTACATTTAAATGCTTTCCTTTATGGTTAGATAGCTATAGATTTTTTTCTATAGAATGTAAAATAGTAAACATTTCATACTATTTTCTCCTTTGCAACGATCCTTCTCTGGCGTTATTGCATGGAGCAGCAATGACCAAATCGTAAATAATGCTGGATCCTCCACTCAAATTTTATTGGTAGGCAACAGGCCATATTTAGATTGGGGTCCATAATTTGTTGAACTTCTAATATATATTAGAAAGTTCCGATATCCAAAGCTTAGTGGTTATAGGATCCAAATTTAAATAAACTAACCCTTCCCATGGGAAAAATGTAAATCAACCAAACATCAGCCTGGGTGATGAAGTCCTTAGAGGATAGGTTCCTTGGTCTCGCTAATAGGCTACGCTACCAAAACACTTAAGAGCTCACGTTTTGGGCTGGAGGTACAGCTCAGCGGGCTAAGTGCTTGCCGCTGAGCACTAGGGCCCTGAGTTCGATCCCCGGTCCCGGAAAAAAAAAAAAAAGAGCTCACGTTTTAATAGGCAGTATTCCATACATATGGAGGATTAAGTTTCAAGATTAATGTATATTGTTCTTATGGAGTTGGAGCATGTATGTACACCACACACACACACACACACACACACACACACAGTCATACACACTATGCTATTATACATTGAGGAATGCATTTTCAAGACATTTCCTTAAATTTTCAATGTTTCCTGATTTATGGCTAGATGGATATTATTTTCAATGAAATATACTTCCTGAGATGGTATTGAAAATTTTACTGTTACTTTGGAAAAGCAGCAGTCCCCTTCAATTTCACAAATCTGAAATTCCATTTCTGTGATCTTTCGCACAATCGTTACCTTCCCAAGGAAATTTTCCTCATACGTAATGCTAACAACAAACCAATGACACTCAGTGTGTATACAGGTGATTGTGCTTCTTTCATTGTCTTCCTTCTAAGTCTTTTCCACCCTAAATTATAAGAAGAGATCCCACGGGAAGCTTGTATCTGTTTGTATCCCCTGGGTAAAACTGATACTAGGAACAATGCTCAGAAGGATTATGGAGTACAAAACCTTGATAACTGTGATTTTGTGTGTCAGCGACCTCTCACCATGATAGAAAAGGAATATAAGGTCATCATTCAACCTCTAGACAGACCTTACAATACTTCAATCATTCCTAGACAGGTAACAAATTCCTTTTCCCTTTCTGCTGGGGATTTGTGAGTTGCTTATTATTTCACTTTCTGAGGGAATTGATTTTTCTTTTGCATTTCTCGCCATCATTACTGTCTGAGTCATGCTAAAGAACTCTCATTATTATAAACTATTTTATTTTTGCTGTACTGATTTTCTTTCCCAAATAAGTGTTGGGAGTCAAGAATCCTTAACCTCTTTACAGCTTTTCCCTTTACTGTTTGTAACTTCTGGCAAGGTGCTTACATTTCCCTTTCTGTCTACAAAAGGCCTTCACATTCTATCTATGAAAGGAATATGCTGCTGTAAATATTGAAACTGTGGTTCTCTAAATTCATGCGATCTCTTCACTGGTGTTAAACTACTAAACTACTCGTTCTTTCCTGAAATCTTCAATATGTGTTTCTAGGAAGTAAAAGTTGTTTAAGGTTGTAATTAATTTAATGTTAATCACTGTTCTAGGTTATAACTTTCTTTCTTACTTAAGCTAGGTTATAACATAGCTTTTTAGACCATGCATTATATTCTATTTTTAATGATATAAAGGTATTCAAAAGCAATGGACATTCTATCACTTTGGACACTTTCAGTGTCTGCAACAATGCACTACATTTCTGTGGTGAATTGACAACTGGTGGCCAAGTTGTAACACCCAGCTGAACTGAACCAGTGCAGTGCCAGGTGTGGGGAACCCACCCGAGGGCTGTTGCCAGCAGCATACAAGGCAGAACTGGAGTAAAAGTAAAGAAACTATTGGGAAGCTGTTACAGAGCTGTTGGTTCTCCTAGCGGAGCTTTTCATGCCAGCTGTTGTCATCATCGGAGGAGCTTGGGACCTTGTTGTCTGTGAGAATGGCTACAGTTCTCTTTTGGCGAACTCTGGTCCTTACTTTGAACATAACTTCCTGGCTCCAAATGGTGCTCTGTTCAATCTCCTGAAGAAGCTTCTCACAGTGACCATCCTGCTATATACTTGGCTGCTCTCTTCATTGTAGGAACTCAGGACGTCACTGTCACTCAGGATGGCTGTGGTACTTTTCAGAGGAGCTCTAGTCCTTACTTTGAGTGTCTCTTTCTGGCTCCAGTGCAGATCCCTCAGCCTGCTGGCACAGATCTTTCATCCCGCTGGCACAGACTGTTTAGCTTCCATCACCGACCTTTGGGCCTTCCCAGTGCAGATCTGTGAAACAGGCCTGCATGAGACATTGTTGTAAGCTCTTGGCCTCCAGTTGGACTTGTTTGGGGCATTGTTATGGGCTCTAGCTCTTCAGCTGGACACATTCAGGATATTGCCATGGGATCCGGGCCCTCAGCTGGGTTCTTGGGCCTTTAATGTGTGGACAGATTTCCTATACGTCTTTTATGTGTGATTCTTTGGGTGACTATTATAAATAATCTTAAAAAATATGTATCCTGTATTGTATTGTTCCCCTTGCAAAATCCCAAACTACAACAATTTCTAATCCTATCATTTTAAGTCCCCTCATCTATTCATCCCAAGTGCTTATATTCATCCTACATTTTCTTCCAGTCCTTCTGTAAAAATCCCTTGGACAGACTTATCCACACACATGGTTTGGAATGCCAGCTGGGCCTGAGGAGTGGTAATCTGCATGACTGGCTATAAAGTTAGCTTTCCATCACTGTGACAAAGTACCTGAGAGAAATCAAGTTGAAAAAGAAAGGTTAATTTTGACTTATGGTTTCAGAGGTTCAGTCTATGGTCACATGGTCCACCCCAATATAACATGATGAAAGGTATGGTGGAGGAAAGATACTAAGAAAGAGTAGAACCAGGACAAAATAAGCCCTTCCAAGGCACACTCTCAGTGAACTACTTCTTCCAACTGGTCTCTGACTAAAAAATTTCCATCACCTCCTGACCACCTATTAAATTGTGAAAATATCATTGGATTAATCCTTTTGTCATGGTAGAACATTCATTATTCAATCAGCACCTGAAGACCCTACCTCTGCACACGTCAAGTAACTAAAAAAATTTAATGCATTTATTATATATCACAAATATATATTAATAAAAAACAAATATAAATAAAACACTGGACTAAGATGCAGTCTCCATTTAGATTGTTTGAAGTTTTACTTGTCCTCCTATGAGTAAAAGAAACCTTCTCAGAAAATAATACACTGGAAAATAGATAAATGTGTTTTTAAATCTATAAACTGAACCCACATTAAAAGGGACTTCAGATTTATTTTTATAGTAATAAATTTTGGGGGACATTTCAGATCCAATCCATAACACTGGTCCATAGCTTCCCACAGTCACACTTTTCTGCTGAGGTGCCTGTTTAAGATTTCCAATCAAACCGGACACAAGCACCTCAGCTGCTGTAGACCTGGTATTGATCCCGTCATATTTCTCCAGCCATCTGGTTCCTCTCTCTTTTGTCGATTCTTAGGAAATGACACCAGAAATCATCCAGTTGCACAATCCAAACTCTTGGAAATCATCTTTGAATCTTCCCTTTGGTAATGCAGAAGATCGCATGACTATTGCTGAAGAATATGCCAGTGTGAGAAAGTAAAGAGCTTTGCTTTCTGTACAGAAACACAGGACCCTGTGGGTAGGCCCCACCCCAAATAAGGTGTGACCCACATGAGAACATGCCCAGGAATTGATTTTGTAAAGGTAAAAATTAACATTTAAATAATGTATTCTTCTTTGAATTGGAAATTTCCCTTCAGGTTAAAATTATTTTTATGATCTAAATGGATTCTCATCTTCAGAATTCACTTTTATTCTGTTAGTTTAATATGGAAATACTCCTGTTCAACTCAGAAATAAATCTCATTTACATTTATTCAGATTAAAACAAACATTATGGTCTAATTGGGTTGTTTGAAAGAAACAATCCAGAAAGAGGTCGTATGAGATTATTCATACCAAATAAGAATTGTGAAGAAGTTCTTACTCCTTTCTTTGTGTTTGTTTTTGTACTACTGGGGATCGAACCCAGGGCCTTGTGCATGCAAGACAATAACGCAGCCACTGGGCCACATCCCCAGCCTGCTAAATGTTCCTACTCCTAATAATGAGTCACATTCAATTTCCTCATATATATCAAGCTAGTGATTTGTTACCCTGGTCTATCCCAAGTCCAGTGACTGAAAAAAATTTAATGCACTTATTATATATTACAAATATATAGTAATAAAAATATAAACAAAGTACTGGACTAGACACAGTCTCCACTTAGATTGTTTGAAGCTTTTTGTTCACTCTTTGAGTAAAAGAAACTTATCAGAAAATAATGCACTGGAAAATGGATAAATGTATTTTTAAATCTATAAACTGAAGCCACAAGAAAGGGGACGTTAGATTTATTTTTATAAGAAACAGGATTTCAGATATATTAGTTTTTTACAAAGCAATCATTATCTGCTCATGCTAGGAACTCATCTGGGCTCTTTATAAATATGAATTTACCAAATCCTCAAAATGAGGACACAAAATAGATACCAATAAAATCTGTAAAATGGAATAATGCTTTTTGTAAAGATTAAAATATTGATTATCAGAGAGGCAAGTTAACTGAATAATGTTCATTTGTGAGATGAAGAAATCAATTACCAGAACGGCAGCTGTGTGGGTTCACAGAATCAACAAGTAACCCAGCTGGGACTCTGCCCCGGCCACCCAGCTCTGTGCACATGAGCTGTAACACGGCACTAGAGTCCTGACATTGCTTAACCAGGCTTCCATCAGGTTTCAAATGTAAACAGCACATGTTGTATTTCTTGAGAACTTTTTAGGACAGTCAACTTGTTTTATATGAATCTTTGGATGTCTAGTGAAGTACTATAAAAATCTTCACAATCTGTATGCAAATTTTCTTCCTTCTTTTAGGCACAGGAGAAATGGTTTTCTTGCTCTCCAAGTACCTGTCAGAAATTAGTTCTGAGAAGATATACTTCTGTCTTAAATTTACCTTCAACAAGGTCAAGGTGATATTCAAAGATAAGAAGATTATTTAGAAGCGGCTCTGGACAGAACAGCACTAGACATCAAATGTAGTCAAGGATTCTGGAAAGACCCACAAAGAACAGAAACTTTGCTCCCGAAAGAACTGGAATGTTTGCAAATGCAGAACACATGCCTTAATTAATAGAATGCTGTAGCGCTGTGTAAAATGTTCACGCACACAACCTGGCCAGGTGGCTTTCAATGAATTGAGGGAATTCAGGGAATATTTTTGCAAACATCCAGTAGGTTTGAATGTTCTATAAAACTCGTCCAACAAGAGTATTTACAGGAATGTAATTATTTTAACATATGTTCTTAATGTAGACAGATGTCCCAAATCAAAAGAATTTGAGGGGCAGTTCTTCAATTTCAGACACCATTTCTCATTCATGAACAGTTATTTAACTTTCTCAATACTGCTTTCCAGGAGCCAGAATCCTGTAAAATTTGGGCATTTCCACACTTTAAGTAATTTTGTCAATGGTAAGCTGAGTTAAATCAATCGGTAGAATATAATTACATCAGAATACTTCAAATAGACAAAGTTACTCATAAAATATTAACAAAAATATGTTTAGCTTATCAGTTTTGTGCAAACTGAAAAGGTAGAGTTCAATGGCTTCTTTTGTACAATTTTGCTTTTATTTATTTGAGAAAGAGTCATGCGATGTAGCCCAGGCTGGCCTTGAACTTACAGCAATCCTCCTGCCTCAGTGCTGCAAGTGCTAGAATTACAGGCATGCACCACCATGCCAGACTTACAATTTCATAAGCAACATTTTTGCTAAGTAAACAAAATTAGGTAAACTGAATATTTCACTTCTAACAAGTTTTCTAGAACTTTTAGAGGCTGCCTTATGAAATCTCCTTTAGGCTAATGGGTAAGGCTCAGCTCTGGCTATTTCTGCTCCCTACCCAGAAGCCCATGAGTGCCTCTTACTCTTGACTCCTCCAATGGAGAAAACTGCCAATGCTTGCTTGATTGCTCTTTATTTCATGCAAAAAAAAGACTAGATGATTCACTTTTCCATTTACATGAGAACTTGAGAATAGTGGAACCTCCTCACAAGTGAATCAACATTTCCTGTTTCATAAAACATAATACACCAAATTGATCAACTCCGTAAAATTTGACTAAACTCAGAATTAAACTGAACTCAGAATTATCTCTGTTGAGAACTTTGAAATATATACCTAATTTTAATGCAGTACTCTTCAGCATCAACAATTTGATTATCATTAGACAAGCCTGTCCCTGGTAAATTTGCTAGTTATTTATTCATTCCTCTCTTATAGAATGAATTAGACTTTGATACTCTGAGAGCAAGCTCTTAGATCATCTGCTCACATTTCCTTCATAGTGAGAAGGTCTGCATTAACGGGCTCCTAGTATATATACATTTTTGCTCAGCCCAAACATGTAGAAAGTCAAGGACATGAAACTACCCCCTTGCTAGATGTAGAGCCACTAAAGCGTTGGTGTCTTCACAAGCCTGTCTCATAGCGGATATTGGTACAGTGTGACAGGTTATCTGCAAGAGTATGCAGAACATTCTGGGAGAGTGCATAGAAGCTACTGCTATCTGTCAGAAATTAGCTCCTAGAAGATATACTTCTTTCCTAAATCAAGGTGGTATTCAAAAGTGAGAAGAGTACTTAGAGGTGGCTCTAGACAGAACAGCGCTAGACATGAAATGTCTCAGTTGGAAGACCAGGTGGTACCTCACAGTGCTTAGGATACACAGGTAAGAAGGTGAATAAAAGATCAACACATACAGTTTCTGGAACACATAGAATGGTGTTCCGAGGGGCTACTAAGGATCAATTATAGGAAAGATTTTATGAGGTTAAGAGGAGATGGGAACAGAGTGAGATGGAAAAAATGTAAAATAACTGGAGCCGCAGACACAGAAGAGCAGTGTTAAAAAGTTTGGATTTTATCAGGAAGGCTGCCAGAACTAGCTGAAGCCCACTAAGTAGTGAAACAGTGGGACTGACGGGAATCTGGGAAATAATTCCTCCACAACAATATATTGACTGAGGAGGATTGGAGGATCCTTCAATGACTTAGGAAAATGAAAAAAATAGCAACCTTGACGGAAATTATGGCAAAGGCAGGAGAAGAGGGGAAAGAACGTTCCATAAGATGTGCTGTGCACATCAAATCTGCAAGTAATAGAATAAGTTATGAAAACAGCCAGTAATAATCCCCAGGAGACTGATAAGTACTAGTACATTGTGGACCTGATGCCGTTCATCAGGGTAAAGGACCTGAGCAGAGGAGAAAATTCACAAGAGGGTGTGAGAAAATAGAAACAAATGATATTCGAATATACTGTGTTCAGTTGCACTTTTGTAATATTTGGAAAGAAGAAACAGTGTATAGTGGTGGTTTCACAAGCAGACTACCTATATAAAAGAAGATGATCAACAGTGCTTATGCCATAACGGTATTGAGAGGGGTAAATGTATCCACACATGAAAAGTTCAGAAGACAGGGCCTCGTGTATAAATATTGCCTAATAGTACTACTCATTGGTATTTTAACCAAATGGACATACTCAAGCAATTTTAAATGGGAACTAATGCTCAGTAGAGAAATGTAGACCAGAGAAACCAGTGCTGCTTGATCCTCACATTGGACAGTGTTTCCCATCACTGGCTGCTCATCAGAATCCTGCAGGAGCCTTGCCCGACCCTTTCCTGGTGAGTGTGCTGTCCAGCCAGGTCAGATGCAAGAGGGAAATAGAATCACAGGCTGGATGAGATTTCCCAGGGAGAGTGAGTAGAATGAGAAGAGGTCTTAACATTCAAGGTTTCCAGACCAAAATTGCCATCCTTCTAACAAGACCAGTTCTTTCTCTGGATTCTCTAATTTTACTCATAACAAGTCTATGGGTCGATCTAAACCACAATGCCAAGGAAAAATACAAAGATAGTGAAGTCTTTCATTTTGATCTACCTGGGATGAGTTATGGAGAGCTACAGGATGTCTCAAGGAAGCTAGAGCCTATTCCCACCACCAACCACACTGAGGCAGAGTTCACACAGACCTTAAGAAAGCCAGTGCTGGAGAAGAATTGCGTGTGATTCTCATGTGCAGAAGGAAATGCTTCTGCAGAAGTAGAAGCAAGATAAGAACTCCGGGAGCACCAGCCGGTTGGCAGCAGCAGGGTAGTAGAGCCTCAGCCTGAGATGGTGTCTGTAAGTCCTGGCTCACAGGTAAATTGGTAGAGGGAAGTGAACAGCTCTTTGAATGTGAGACGCTAGAGCTCCTTCCTCACATCTGAAGTCTCAGGGTAATAAGCCTCTTTTGACTTGGCCCTTCAGGTAGTTGTAGGAAATTAACCAACCTGTGCTTCCTGAGCAGCTGTGCCAGGAATCAGGTCTACTATGACATTTAGCCAGCAGTGATGAACATAATAGCAGATGAGAGACTTCCTGTTTCCTTCCAATACCATTAAACATATAGATAACATCAAAGACTTATTGGGACGGCCTCTTCTCTGGAGGCCGCAGCCCTGCCCACCGTATCAGAGGAAGCGTGGCATTCTCCTAGACAGTGTCAGTGCAAGCACCAATTACATAATCACGTATTCACAAAAACCACTGACTTCGTATACAGTATTGTATGAGTATGGGTTGGTCTATTTTTTGCAGACAAAACGAGTCTCGCCTAGACTAGCATTTGCCTAAACTTAAAATTAGTGGTTTTCATGCTACATGACAGAGTACATTTAGAACCAGTAACTATAGTACTCCATTGTGGCTGACGTAAACTATTCAAAATGAGGTAAAATGACTTGCAAGGGGATACTATGCCTCGAGTCTCAAAGAAAAGACTGACAGTAAATTCAGTGAAAACTAGAGACATCAGTTTTATGTAGCATCAATAACTTTTTAACTCATCCTTTCTATCCAACAAATATTCCCCAAGTCCTATGATGTATGGGATAGCGCTGGGTGCTCTCAGGGTATAACAAGAAAAGTAACAAAGTACTTTTCCTGAAGCTTAAATTCTGGCAGAGGAGGAGGGAAGGTTAACCAAGTTAAACCCAGAGTCTGGAAGTGACATGTGCTATAAAGAAACATAAAAAGGCAATAAGGAGAGAAGTTGATGATGGTGAGGGGAGGGGCTACTCGTTTTTTATGTTATATTTTATACAGATGACTTCCGTAGACAAGGACGTGTGAAGACAACAAGGAGGAAACCACATAAATGTGTGCAGAGGGCAGGAAGAAGAGGAAATGGAGGTCTGATTTATTTCACTTATGAGCATGTTCTCCAGTTGCATCCATTTACCTACAAAATGCTTGAGTTTATCTTTCTTTATAGCTGAGTAATACTCCATTGTATAAAAATACCACTTCTTTCTAATCCATTCCTCACTTGATGAGCATTCAGGTTATTTCCAAGATTTAGCTATGACAAATTGTGCTGCTATAACATGGGTGCATATATATATATATATATATATAGCCATATTGTCTCCCAGTGTAAGAAACTGAAAGAGTAAACAAAATCTAAAAAGTATAATATATATTGTGAAAGGGAAAGAAACTGCTCAAAAGGAAAGAACAACTGAGATGAGGGAAAGGAGAAAAGACGGGGGAAAAGTACGTATACACACAAGATAACTAAGTTAATTGTACTACTAATTTCTGTTGGTTTATTGAAAGGAACAGTTGCTGCTTAATTACTTTTTTCTTAATTTTTTGATCAATTTTGCACGCTTATATCTGGTAATATGGACAACTACTTTGAAGAAAACAATATGCAGTATAACAACCATTGTTGATTCCCTATCATCTTGTTTTGAAATTCTGTATCCTTTTTAACTTTTTTAAATTTTTACTCTTTAAAATAAAAACGATTAAAAAAAAAGAAGAAGAGCAAGTGCACAGCCCCAGAAACAGCAAAAACCTTATTTCCCCGATGCTGTGGTGCTGATGGCCTCCTTGGTTCTCTCCCGTGACCATGGCCATTACGTAAAATGAAACCTGTGTTTGTGTTCTGTTCAGGTATGGCTTTCCACATGAGGTCTTAGAGAAGAAGAAAAAGATTCTCTCTAGCCTCTTTGTCCTCCAGGAAGATTAGAGCCAAAATAACTATGTGACAAACCTGCCCCCAGTGTTCCTGTCTCCAAAGCCCTACTCTCATTTTTTAGTACACCAATTTTCTCTTTTATTGTGTGTCAACTGAAGATATATGGGAACAGCCCTTTATTGTTTCACGGAACATTCCTGTCCGTTTGGGCAGGCTGGGTGCTCTTTGCACACCTCTAATTATGAAAAGGAACCTGGACACAGACGATGGAGGATGTGGAACAGTTGTGAATGGACCCTTCTCTCTGTGGCTTTGGATTCATTACAAGGCATCCTTTGCTCCTTTCTAAGTAATAGCTTCTTAGACTTTCTATAATGAAATAATATTTGGACCAGCTTGGCGGTATTGTGCATGTGAAGTTGCACTTCCTTAAGCATTTTGAGAAGCACAAAGTTACATGACTTTCTGGGCGGTTTAGAGGACACAAATCACCTCAGAGAAAATTGCTTCTTAGTTATAGCTTCTGTGAAGCTTCCAAGAGTTTCAGGTTTACTAGTGGCTTTTCAAATTGAGAATATCAGAAATTTGATTTTTTTTTTCTCCTGGTGTCATGGTGGGTCTTACTCTTTTTATTCTCCTGATGCTCCTTGTGCTTACTCTGACTGCCGCTGAATAGTAACACTTCATAATTTATAACTCTCTAAAAGCAAAGAGCAAGAGCACACTAGCCTGCACACACCGTCACGGCAGCACCTTTCTTCGTGCCCCTGATGAACTCAGCTTGCAGAGGGTATAAAAATAGCAGGATCCAAAAGGATAAATATGGTCTTCAATTCACCTTTGACCCAATTACTGAACTCGAAACAGGGCTAGCTTTAAGTCATGGCAATGTTGGTAATGTAAAGCAAAATTGCATAGCATGATCTAGAAGATAGCACAAAGTTTTCTGCTTAAAATACCAACCCTTACACAGATGGTCCATTAGTAATCCATTCCTACTCCATTAAATGCTTTTTATCCCACCACTTTCGCCAAGCATCATTTATGGGACGGTATGAACGTGAAACATATAATGCCTTCTTTTAACTGAGTTTATTCAGCACTTTTCTCTTACACTAGAATAATGAGGACATGGAAATATAAAAGTAATAGTGGGGAAAGAACTTAAAATGCAGAAAAATGATGACAAAAACTCCAGTATATCATTTCTTTAATGCTATGTGAAGCAGGCCACGGTTAACACCCTTTGTAGCTGTTCACCAGCCTCAGTGTAACCAAAAAGGATGGAAAACAGAAATCTGGGTCCCCGGAGAGTGCGTTCCTCTCCTGCACAAATACAAACAAAGAGCAACTATGCCTAAGCCACTGTCATCCAGTCAAATCTGAGCATAACACCCACCTGGGTGGTTTCAGTCTACAGTAATTTCAGTGTTTTATTTCTTCTCTGACACAAAAGAGTGCTGTAATAAAAAGGTGGCAATTTGCCCCTTACAGACAAGCAGAGAGTAGAAAATTACTCCAAGCGGGCCGAACAGTGGGTTTATTGGGAAATAATATTAGGCGGCCACCTTTAAGAAACCAAAAACGTGAGAGCCTGAGTCCCCCGGAATAAAAGAAACACTGCACAATGCAGAGGTTATAACATAATTGTACACACTATAAAAGTCTTTATGCCATGAAAAGCAAACTTCCCCCTTGCATATACCACACGTCAGCGAAAACAGGCAGTTATGGTCACTATTTCCGCAGCCTTCCTCATCACGCAAGTGCCTCATAGACACTGATTAGTAAACTGTGGTCTCTGGTGAGAAGTCTCTCAGAGAAGGTCGTATTCCAAGTGAGAGATAAGAAAAAAATCCATCCATGTGAAGAGGCTGGAATAGAAGCTAAGCTAAGAAAGCCCTAATGTAGAAATGAACTCTGTGTGGCCAGGCATCCCAGAAATTCACTGTTGGGAGAGGACTATGAACAATTGGGAGAGAGGATCAGGAAGTCAGGAAAATAGGAATGGGCTCAGTGTGTATGACTGCAGAGGGAGCTGGGAGTTGATTCTAAGCGCCTTCAGGAATCGCTCCGAGATTGCTAAGTGGGAAGGTGGTGAACTCTAATTCCTGTATACTACACAATACTCTGTCACTGGGGAGAACAACAGGAAAAGGGAAGCCAGTTAACCAAGGCTATTGCAGTGGTTCAGGGGAAAGAAGACTATGACTTGAACTGGGAAAGTGGGAGTTTTACCTTAAAGTAGACTAATAGTTGATACACTGTGTCAACTTGAGAGGTTTAGAAGTTTAACTAGGAAACTCAGCAGGGGGGCGGGGTCCTTACTTTGTAAACATCCTCATCCTGTGCAAGAGGAGGGCATAAAATTTGTGTGAGTCCTACATGCCCCTCTAGGTGTGGGTGGCCTGCTTAAAATATGAAGGAGGAAAACAGGCTTGTTCTCTCCAGTCCTGCTCTTGTTGCTCTTGCTGTCTTTCTGCTGCCTTGAACTGCTGCCACTCTATCCTGTCACCCTGCCTTGGAGCCATCTCATTATGGACTGAAACCTCCACAAACTGTGAGATAAGTGAACCTCTCCTTCCTTAATTTTGAGTGTCAGGTATTTTATCCCAGCAATGAAAGTAAAGTAACCAAGACAGTAGGTTTTGAAGGTAAACTGGAAAGGAACTGCTAAAAATTGTAGGTACTATTGGGAGTGAAGAATTAAAGACAACTCCTACATCTTCAGATGGAAAGAGAAGTATTAGTTAAGTGCTTGAAATTAACAAGTTTCACAATGCATTTAACTTGGGGTTCAAGATCCTTGTGTTAATCTTTCTGATCAAATGAGTCAGGAGATAAAAATACTACAAATACAATGACAATGATGAAGATCTTATGCTTTCTGGTCTGTTATGGTTTAGACATCAAATATCCACTAACATCTTACATATTCAGAGGTTAGGTCTGGTTACAAGAGGTGGATCATTAGGTACATGTCTTCAGAAGATACATTCTGTCTCTGACTCCTCCCTTCTCTCTCTGCCTTGTGACTACCATTAGTAAGCAGCTTTCCTTCCCTGTGAGTTTCTCCCAAGCTACTCCTGCCTTGAAACCACTGACCATGGACTGAACCCCTGAAACCACAAGCCAAAATAAACATCTCCTCCTTTAACTTCAGATGCTGGATATTTTGTTCGAGTAATGGGAAAGTGAATAATAAATTTTTCTTCACTATAGTGGGTGCTAAAAATGTTACAGGACTAGGACACCTCCACTATTTAAGAAAGTCTTAAAAGTAAAGCTTATTTGAATCCACGTGAAATTATTAACCACTTAACAGTTTACCCAAAGCATCATTTGGGCAGCACATTTACTTATGTACTGACCATCCCACGGGTCACTTGGGTAAGTGTCATTTCAACCAGTTGATTCTTGTATTGGATAAATTTGATAAAGTTGTTTTTATTTTTTTTATTTTTAAAAGTATAAAAAAACAAAGAAAACCAAAAAAAAATACAAACAAACAAAAAAAGGAAAACATTAACAAAAAGACACAAAGTAGTGCAAGAGCAGTACAATCAAAATTGAATTGTAGAGAAAGCGACAGGGAATTACCAATGGTTGTATTACGTATTGATAACTTCAAAGTGTATGCTCCTGAAATCACATATAGACATACAATCTTGATCAAAAAATCATGAACTGTTCCTTACCATAAAGTGACACAGGTCAACAGTGGCACCATATTTGCCATCCTGCATATACACACATAGATACATATTTGTCCCTTTCTTCCTTTTCTTCCTTCCCTCATCCCATTTGCTCCTTACTTTTGAGCAGATTCCCTTCATATCTCCTAATTTATATTCCCACCTTCAGATTCCACAGAGGATTGGATTTTTAAAAAAGTGGCATTTTTATATAATGGAATATTACTCAGCTATGAAGAAAGACAGATTTGGGGCTTTTGTAGGCAAATGGTCACAATTGGACACCATACTCATAAGTGAAATAAATCAGAGGTTCATGTGCAGGCAACGTATTATATCACTGGTATAGGAATCTGTTAATTGTCTTACAAAAAAGGCAATTTGTGGCCATCCTCTATGTTATAGTTTGTGTCTCGATGCCCCATGGGGCCTCATGCAGCCATGGGAGGTATTTTTCTGAGGTAGCTGACTCTAGAGTTTGTGAGTGATTCATGATCAATTGCTAGTATTCAGGATGTGAGTGCTACAGCTTCTCTAGTGCGGGTAGCCGGCAAACAATATAAGGGACAGAAAGAGGGCTGTCCTCTCTTTCTCCTGTTGCTTTTGCTGTCTTCCACCACCATGAACTGATGCCCTTCTGCCAAGTCACCCTGCTTTGGAGTCAGCCAATTATTTACTCAAACCTCTACAAACTATGAGCTAGGTGAGCCCTTCCTCCCTTTCACATTGGTCATTGGGTATTTTGTCTCATCAACAAGAAAAGTAACTAAGACATTGCATTTAAATAATTGAACTGAGAAGCTATTAAATATGAAGTGAATTCAAGTAAATTTTGTGATTCAGCAAGTATTAAATATGTATTTATTTAAAAAAAACCAGTGATCAATAAGCACTATGAGCACATGCCTTCTTAAAACTTATACTCCAGTTGGGATGAACCTCTATACCCAATTATTGCAACTATATTATTTAATTACAAATGGTATGAAGGAAACAAGGACAAAATCATCATATGTGTCTTAGTTACTTTTCTCTTAGCTGTGACAAAATACCTGACACAGGAAGTTAAAGGAGGAGGGGTTTATTTAGCTCACAGTTGATGAAGGCTTCAGTCTATTGTTGCCTGGCTCCAAGGCAGGGTGGCATGACAGAGCGCCATTGCAGAGAATAGTTCATGGCAAGCAGAAGGCAGAAGTCAGCAAAGCAAAGCAGGAAGCAGCAAGCAAGAGGCAAGAAACAAGCTTCTTTCCATCCCTTATATCGTATCTGGACTACCCATTCTTAGGGCAGTTAGCACTTACACTCTTAATCCTACCGTTGCATCCTTGATCTCAGCATCACACCCCCTAGATCCAGCCACCTCTGTAAAGCCTGATTTGTGACTGCATGAGGCTTTGGAGAAGGCATTTAGGTGCAAGGAATAAGAGCATGAGAAAATGAAAATATCAGGAGGAGCTAAGCTTTCCTAGGAGGCCAGCAAGTGCTCTTTGGAAAGTAACTTGAAAGCTAAGATCTGAAGCACTTTGCTAAAGAGATATAAACACATAACTCCTATATACTCACATGTGGTGATTTATTGAGTAGAGCCATTCGGTCACTGCAAATTATAAAGGAGACGGACCACCTAGTGAAATGATGGCCTGGGCTTTGGGCAGTTGGCCACTGTTCATCCATCCAACTATGGCTTGGGAATGAGTGTATGTCACAGGGAATAAAGTCCTGTAGTTTCTAAGGGTAAAGGAGAAGCTCTTTAGCTATGAGAAAAGTTAGGCATGACAGCTAATTGACTTATGCTTCCAGTATAATCCTCTACTCACCTTTGCATTTCCAGAGCTCAACAGAGCACCAGCACAGAGGAAGCATTCAAGGTTGAGTGATGGGTTGAGTGAATAAATGAATAAAAGCAATTAAAGACACAGCGGAAGGCACTTTTTGGCTTCTGTTAAGAAGGAAGGAAGTCGATACACCAGATCAATCATGGCCCTCTCCCAGCTTACAGCCCCCGCTACTACCATCATTGCTGGAGCAGTACATTTCTAACAGGCACGCTAGCAAGATGAAATTAGAAATATTTTGAGTCTTGGTAACATTCAATCTTTTTTTCACTTCTGATTGCAGGGCTTCTCAGCACAGAAGAATCACCTGGTTATGTTAAAATGTAACTTTCGAAGTTTGCCCAGCCTAATTAAGTACAGTCTGAGAAAGATGTAAGAATATTTATTCTAATAAATATCTCAAGGGATCAATGTATGAAAGTCTAAGTTTACTTTAAAAAGAACACTGTTTCACTGTCTGTCTCAGTATTCCTGAGTCCAGTCCACGGCACATCTAAGGGCCTCATGGATACTTTGTCTCTTGCACTCTCATTGTCTCTGACTACGTAAAATGCCTCACTCATCAGTTAGATTCCACCAGCCACATATCTCTTCTTCCTTGCTCTAGTGTCTCTCTGTTTCAAACCATTTTGCATTTCAACCCAATATGATCTTTCCAAAATAATGATTTCTTGATGGAAAGTAGTCAAATGTCTTCCCAAAGTAGCACAATCTGGTATTCTTACATTAAAGCCTACACATTTGAGTTCTGTCTTTTCTGTATTTTTAACTCCCTCGAACTTGAAGTCTTTTACGTGATGTGTGTACAAAAGGAAGTATTAAATTTATGAGCTTCTCCAAAGAGTTCTTTGTTTCACATGGCCTGGCATATCACAGAAAGAAACTGAAACAACAACAAAAAAGACTAAGCAGGAAGTCTGGTTTTGATCCAGTCTTTTCCACAATCTAGCCTTTTGTGAGCAATGTCTTTAAGTTCTCTAGGACCCATTTATTTCTTCTGTTAAGGGTGAGAACTCATTATACAAGTGGCTTTCACATGTTTTAATGGCCACGGCCTAATGGCCACTTACTTCTCTATGTATGAAATAAATAATAATTGTAAATTCAATATGTTATAATAACTATAAGTAAGTTATTTAATTTTTAATCATACTGGTTCAAAGAGGCAATTGTATTCCATTTCATTTCATTTTGATTCTCCTCTGTGGCAAAAACAAAAAACAAAATTGGGATAGCTTGTGAGCCTTGCTGTAGAAGCTGAGAGGTCTTCAGAGACACCCAGGCATAAAAAAATAAATAAATAGATAGATTCTACATGGCAGTCCATGAGTTTGAAGTTCTACAACATGTCACAAAAAATCCTTCCGGCATGTGATGGATGGATATATTATCTTACTCTTTCAATCTATTCTATTCCATCCTAGTATTTAAAAAGTGCCAGCTGAAACTCCGTGAATTGATTTCACAAGACTCTATTAGATCCCGGCTGCAGCTTCAAAAATACTTATGTAGATGTTCTTTATGGTGTAGTCCAGCTCTAAGATAATGAGGAAGCATGAAGGTTCTCTTGCACATTTGTGTCTTTTTCCTATGTATGTATTTTCTCTCCCCCTCTCTATGTATTTACTCTCTCTCTCTCTCTCTCTATATATATATATATATATACATACATATTCTTGGGAAAGAAGTAGGCTTTCTAAGCTTTCCTGAAAACTCTCATAAAATAGCACAGATTCACACTATAAATGTATAAATTTGTAGTTTATAATATAAAACGTATATTTCATGATGATTCTAGCCAGTGGGAAAGAAATCCTTCCCTTGTATTTGCCCCGCGCCGAGTGGAGGTTGCCTTCCGAGTATTCCTATCTTGATTGAGGAGCAGGCATTGAGATTCAAGTGCTGTCTCTTCCTATCTTGGTTAAATGACTGGTTTAAGTCACTTGGTTCTCAATGTAGACCTGTCTTCCCAAAAAGTCATGTAGGGAAATAAAATAAATGACCACGCAATTTACTGACCTCATTCTACAACTACTAAATCAAAGCAGAAGATGGAGCTGGGTCACCAATGTTGTTAATATATCCAGATGAGTGCTAGAACTAGACCTGCATTTATTTGTTTGTTTCTTCATTCATTTATTTACTATATTTGTAGTACATAATGACTAAAGTCATCACGAGGAGTTGGTATATTTATATGCCTTTTCCTAATTCTCTTTTTAGCCCCATTCCCTCCCCTTCCCTGCATCTCTTGATACAGCTCAGCAGTCACAGTGCTCTGGGAACTAGTGTTAGTGCAAAGGCAGAAAAGAATGAGAACTGCTGCTGATAGAACATCCTCCTTTTACTCCCTTACCTGCATGTTCCTCCCCAGATCACACTGGCTTCTTGATTACACTCATAATCCAGAACCGAGGTTCACTACTTGGTCATTTTGGGGCACTGAAGATTTCAGCCAAGACCTTTACAAGGAGCTGCACGTCTACTCCTCCTTTTTTTGTGACAGGATCCCCTTGAATTGCTAAGTTGTCCAGCAGGAGCTCTAGTTTACGATCCTCTTGCCTCAGCATCCGAGACTGCTGGTGTCAGAAGCATATGCCACCGCACCAGGATCACCCACTGTCATTTCAGGAAGAAGGTCCTAGGATTCCAGATTTCCTCTGTTAGGTTTGCTCCTGTGGCTCACAGCCCCTGAGGGCAAGTGCCATTTGAGCAGGGTTTTTCTCAGTTCTCTGACTCTGCGAGGTGGAGTTGTAAATGGCTGGTACACACGTGTGTTCTTTTAAAGAACTGAAAGTGAAAGTGAGGGGGGGAAGCAGTAAGAACTGTCTCTCATCACACAGGTAGACATCATGAAAGTCAGATGAAAAACCACAGGCACTTAGGATCACAAACAAGCAACCAGCAGAGAAACAGAGACCTGGGAGGGAGTTAGAAGTAGCGATTTGGCTTTGACACAAACAAAGCCTACTTTGGGGATCAATCACACTTTTAAATCACTTTTAAGTAAAGTATGATTAAAAGGAAAATGTAGTGCTCTAGGAAAACATACCCCCCAAAAATCAAATAGAAATACTTAACATAGGTTTATTTTGAAATGTGACGGTGCTTTTGGTCTTTGTTCTGTAGACTTGATATTATATAACAAACAATTCTCCCTAATAATTATATTCATTTAATTCTGGGATATAAAGGTTTTTTTTAAAATCATGAATTCTCACATCAGATCAAAGTCACAAGCTTTTATATATGTTTCCTTATCGCCACCTGGTGCATGTCAAAATAATGCAGGCAACTGACAGCATAGCACAACTGAATTATCAATGAAAATCAAAGGTGGCGGCTAAGCAGCTTACTAACAGGCAAGTAGCCTAGATGTAGCCCAGAGAGCTGCAGATGCAATATGCAGGAATGCCAACTCCGTGCTGGCTTTTTCTGGCATGCAAAGACTGGTGAAAGGGATTCCCCTTTTGTTTTGAAATTAGGACATTTTTATGATAAAAGTAAAAATATATGTCTATGTATGAAATAAATAATAATTATAAATTCAATATGGTATAATAGCTGTAAGTTATTTAATTTTTAATAATACTGGTACAAAGAGGCAATAGTATTTTATTGCATTACATTTTGATTCCCCTATGTAGCAAAAACAAAACAAAATTGGGATAGCCTGTAAGCCTTGCTGGAGAAGCTAAGAGTGGTCTTCAGAGACACCCAGACATTGTCTCTTGCTTTTATTCTTCTCCACATCGTAAGGACGGACTTCGTTCATGCTGAGCTCATTCAGCATTGGACAGGAGTGTGTCTCATGCAGACATCTCCTAATGGAAGAGCAAAGGTGATCTCCAATGCCAATAGAAATGTCCCAACCTTTGTGGGGGAGCAAGAACCAGAAATTTGTCTCGGTTCTGGCAGGTGTCCACTAGCTTGGAAAGTGTCACCGGCAGCTACATGGCATGCTCCGCAGAGAGGCCAGGTATGATAGGAGAGCTTCTGGGACACGCTGCATGTGCCCTCATTCTGCGGAGCTGCCTGCAGCCCACCAGTTGCTCTACTAGTGGCTAAATATACTGGGATCAGATAGTAGGTGTGCAGGGGTGAGGGTGTGTGTGTGTGCGTGTGTGCGTGTGTATGTGTGTATCATCTCTTTCTATCGGTACAACCCTAAGCTCTACAACTCTCTTTTACTTACTCCCTTTATCACATGCCCATTTTTGTTGTTGCTGAAAGTTCACTCTACTATAAAATCTAAAACACCACGAACCATTAATAAAGCTGGTGAAAGTAACAGCATGTAAAGGGGGTGAGTCATTTCAGAGCCTTATCCTCTTAGGTGCCACCAATATGAATGCAATGTGTTCATTATGCAACATGCAGCTAGGCCAGTAGATGCCTGTGAGATGCCAGTGTGGGAAACTTGGTGGCAGGTGGGAAAAAGGGGTTCCTAGGAAATAGGGGATCCTCATTACTTGAGTTTGAAGAGAAAAGCTGAAATGGGAGCCCGGCACTAAGACTACCATCACAATTTCTCCCTGAATCAGGCCTGTTAGTTAACGATGAGCTGTGAGCATGGGCTTGTGGGCACATTTCCTCAGCAGGCAACAAATTCTGGAAAGAAAATGCTTAGACAAGAGAAACACAGGGCCCAGGTTGCTCCAGACGCATTCTCGACTGCATTAAATGTTTTACAAATACAATCTCTTCCACCGAGAGCTCTCCTCAGAATTTATCTTTTACTCAAAAGGTCCGTAAAGGAGGTCTTTCTCAGAGGACTGAGCCAGTGTCGGGTAAGAATACTGAGGTGATTCTAGGTTCGTGAAGGCTTTTTGTTTGGCTTTGGCTTTGTTTTGGCTTAACTTCTTAAGGAGGTACCTCTCTTCAGAAAAAGAGATCAAACATTGTTGTTCTGATGGATTCTTCTTGAGGACTGTATGCCTGACTCAAGCAAAGCCTCAGTGATGTAAAGCGCACCGAACAGGGCCTTCACTTTTAGAAAGGCCTGAAAGAATACTCCCTGAGGAACATGTCTTGCTGTCCCTGCCACTGGCTTAAGAGAGATGCAGATGTGCAGGATTTCACCAGCCTTGGGCCCTGGAGAAGACACTGGGAAAGATGTCGCTGCTATGTTAGGCATTGTGGAACTTCTGGCTTTTTAGACAAAGGTTTTTCTGGGCACAACAGCTAGATACAAAGCCGTGGAACAGCTCAGTTTGCAACTGAGAAACTGCTCCAGTAAGTCAGAATGGAAACACACCACAGGGATTTCTTTGATGTAAGATGTTAAGTTTTCCTCCTCCTTCTCCTCCTCCTTCTCCTCCTGCCCTCGTCTTCTCCCTCTTCTCCTCCCCTTTCCCTTCCCTTCTCCTTCTCCTTCTCTTCTTTTGTCTCTTCAAGAGAGGACCTAGCTATGCCATTCGGTCTGGCCTTGAACTCACAGCAATCCTCCTGCCTCAGCCTCCCAAGTGCTGTTATTACAGGTGTGCCCACCATACCTGGCCTAAAGGTTACCTTCTTAGGTTTCAAAGAATTTTTTTTGTTTAAAAAGAAAAAGAAACTAATAAAACAACAACAATGAAGGCGAAAACAAAACAACAAAAATTATACATAATCTTAGAACAAATGATAAGAATTAACAATGGTCGCTACATTACATACTGTTGTCTTCAACGAAGTTGCTCAGTCCACCAGACATAAAAATGCAAGATTAATGAAACAATCAAAGACAGTATGGTGTATTGCTGATGTCTGTAGTTTATTGCATGGAACAGTTAATGCTTAAAATTTTTTTTTTTCTTGACCAATTTTGCACGCTTGTACCTGGCAATCAAAACAACTGATCTGAAGGCAACAGTATGCAGTACAAGAACCATTGTTGAACTCCTACCATCCTGTATGGTGAAGCTGTGTACTGCTTTGAAGACTGTTTTTGAAAGTCATTAATATGATTTTTAATTTATTTCTCTCTTAAAGGGAAGTTTTGTTTCTAAAGCAAAAGACCAGTGTTAATTGCTATGCTATCATAATAGCATAAAATGAAGTCTGCTTTATTTCTAGGTAAACACACACCAAACCATACCACATTATGAGTTAAATGTTGGGAATCTTAAACTTTTAGTAAAAAGGCAAAATAGTAAATGCTGTGACAGGTCTCAAGGGCCATTCTCAATGACAATAAAGCCTGAAGCTATAAAAAGAAGCATTTTGTTCAAGACAAACCCAGATCTAACATTTCTTTTGCAAGGAGCAAACTGCAAGTTAAGGTCAAAATGAGGTAGGTCAGTGTCAAACTCTTTGAATTGGCTCTTGAACTCAAGTATGGGGAGTTTTTCTCTTGCTTATGTAGATCCTCAGCCTACATTAAGGATAGGCTAGAAAATGATTCCATTTCAAACCTCAATTGTTTATGCAAAATCTGTTCAGCAACAACAACAAAACAAGTCAATGACTACTAATTCTGAAAATGACCCCATTTCTATAACAAATATCACGAAAGAACTCAATAATGTAAATGACATTATATTTTATATATTGAGTCTACAAGAAATGTTAGAGTTATAAGACTATATTAGATAATATTTATTAAACACGAGGCATGCATTAAGCATTCACATTATTGGTAGGGTTTGAAAGTAAACTGCTTGTGAAGCATTTAATCCAAGGAGATGTACATTACTGGATTCTTTGAGAAGTGGAATAAATCGTTACTCTTACTGATTAGATCTGTGGAAATAAGCAATTCATGGAGACTCAGTTTCCTCATCTGTGAAATAATAACATGAGGATTCAAAGTGAGCCTTGGAGTACATTCTGTCTAAACTGTCCCCCGGCTCAACCTTTTTATGATTTTATGTCATGTATCTCCATTCCAACTTAAATTTTTCCCATCAGTAAAGCACTTAACTGTTCATTTTATAAATATAACTTGAAGTCTATAAGCTAGAGCAGCTTTAAAAAAAAACAGCAATAAGGATGTAATTTGGTGAAAGTGAACGAAAATATTCAAATTTGACATATTACCTTTATAAGTATTAATAAAGAATCAAATAATGTAAAATTCCCCACTCTTCAATGATTACAGAGAAAGAAATTACTATTTCTGCTGTTTATGTGTGTTATTTTTCTCTTCCTAACTATTGTTTAAATCAGTGGCAAAAAAAAAAAATCCTTCTGAAAGAACAAGCCAGCAACTTCCCTTTGTTTTATTCAAATAGCAGTCACTATTCATTGTAAAGGGAGGACCTGAAATAAATACCGCTGGTAGCACTTATGCATCAGTGCCAAAAAGGGGATTTTAAAGACATGCGTAATTGTTGTAGCTCTCTTTAGCTAAGACGTAATATTTAGAACAGCATTAAGCTATAGCTCAGAAAATGTTTATGGCCCTTTAATTGATCTCAGTATTGTAAAATGTCAGGTCATTCTATGAGCTACAGGGATCTCAGTCCTTTTAAGGGAAGAAAAGAATGACAATCTGCAGTGATCTGGAGAAATGGTAACTGAAGGTAGAGGGACTATTTTGGAGAGAAGTAGGTTAATTTTTGGCAGACAAGCTCTTTCTGATCTAGTTAAAGTAATAGAGCTTTCCCTGAATTGAACTAAGTTAGTGAGCTTTGAGAAAGCTTCGGAGGCTGTCAGAATTCTGCCAACAGTAGACAGTTGAAGTATTTGAAAGAAAGAGAATAAGCATCTCTTGAATAATCAGGGACTGCTTTAAAAAGCCAGTGAATGTCCAAATGATCAGAATAAAGAAAATGAATATGGATTTAATAATGAAGCAAAGTTTTGAAGAGTTTGATAAACTGCCTTAACTGCCTTTCTTAATTTTTTTTTTTTTACTTTCGTCATTTACTATGATATTGATTTTCAAAATGTGAAACAAAAAAGGAGGGGCTTAGCTCTCAATTCCTTGATTAAATCAAATATGAGAGGTAAGAATTCTCACCACTACACAAAACTTAACGGTATAGGGGCCAGGGATATATCTCAGGGGCACAGCACCAGCCTTGCAAGTGTGAGATCATGAGTGTGATACCCGGGTCCACTACCACCAAAAAAATAAATGAATAAAAACACCCTAGTGGTATAAGCCAGTATATTATGAGCCTTCCTGGATGCTTATGATTATTTTCTCTGTGAAAAGAAAAGTGGCAATTATAATTTCAGCATACTGGAAATTAGATTTACTTGAAGAATATTTTAAAAACTGCTTTCACGTATTCTAAATTTTGAAGCTTGAGTTCTCAAATCTGCCATGAGCTTGCTGTTATTTTTTCTTTATTTTAAACTTTTGTCATTTTGAGACAGCATCTTGCCATGAAGTTCAGCCTGGCTCTGAGCTCACCTTGTGGCCCAGGCTGGCATCTAACTCTCAACAATCCTCCTGCCTCAGCCTCTCCGGTGCTGGGATTACAGGCATGCACCACTGCACCTGGCTGCCATTAGCTTAGTGTTGCATAGTGTTTAATGACTTGTCTAATAATGGGAGAAGTAAAAGTAAAAGAAATCAGAAGTCATTGTACAAAAATTAAACTGAAAAATTTTTAGATTCTTTTTCTTTAAAATTCTCCAATACACTAATGTATTTGATCAATTCTAGGCTGTTAATTTGTTCTGAAACTGTGATCTGAAAGCAGGTGCTGGGCAGTACTTTGAGCTTTCAATTCACAGTAGGGATTAGAAGGGGCGGTGTCCTCTTCACAGGCTGCACCGCAGTACAGAAGAATGAACATTGAATGGAAAATCCATAGCTAATCGATCAATACTGCAGCATTCAAATTGAAATTACACTATAACAAGAAGCCCTCAGTTTAGACTGAATGGAACAAAAGAATCACCTGAGAAAAGAACATTTAAACTGAGGCCTAAAGAGCAGACAGGCAGAAGAAAACCAAGACAGTGGGGGAGAATGTTCTAGAAGGATGAGCCCCTGAGGTGTGAAAGGTTAGCTGTCTCCAGAAATTCGAAGTACAGATTTCATAAAACAGTGATCTTTGAGAGGAAAAGACTTAAAATGAGGTTGAGGATGTGAGAAGCTTTCTATCCCATGGAAGTCCTTTATCTAAAATGCGACAGGAAGTCTTAAAAGTGAGTCCTCCCTCTCCTCATAACTCACTTTCCAGGGCTACACTGTGGCTTCCACTAGCCCTACATGCTTTTTAAGGCCCTTCCTCCATAAAATAAATATATGAAGAGAAATTTTATTTTATCTCTTTATTAGCATAAAGAATAAATATAATCTAGACTGAACCATGTATATTTTTCTGCAGATAGTAAAAGAAGTTAAAACATTTTGTGATTTCCTTAACATGCTGTGGACTCTTGGCCCTGTGCCTAAGGATCCAGTGCATAACCAGGCCTCACGGGAAAGAACAGATTTGAGGCAAGATAAAATGGAAAGCTGTTATGTGACTACCAGCAAGAGAAAGTGACAGACACAAGCAAGAAAAGAATCGATAAAATATTAATTTGGTTCTTAAATAGAAACAAAGCACATACCGCCTACTTAGACAGACACGCGTTATACTTTTTTCTTTTCTCTAACTAACATTATGGTTAATTTAAAAAGTGACGGAAAGAACTAGGAAAGAGATAAGAGAGGCAGAGTATGGAAGCTGATGAGTTAGGAAGAACGAGGAGCCGAGAGGGAGGGCAGGAAGAGTGATGGGGAGAAAGGAGAGAGAGAAATACTCCCCAAAGCAGAGTCATGAAAAGGAGGGGGTCAAATGCGCCGTGGCTGGAGCAGCTCTTGGCAGGTAAGGATGCAGGTATATAGGACTGAAACAGGGGTCCCAGGAAACATTTCTAGAAACCCGAAAGCCAATGCATTAAACAGCTTCTATTAATCATCCTTAGTCCTCAGAAGAAATTGATTGAAAAAACGTAGGTGTGTAAGCAGGACAGAGCTTTGAAAAGGAGCACACACAGGGCTGCTAAAACAAAAATTTCTTCAGAGAGATGCGTTAGTGGAAAGCTGGCAGGCAGTCTTAACTAGTTTTAACATGTGTCTGCTTGCTAGGAAAACCACACATGGGGATTTTTTGCTGTTCACCATGTTCTTTCTGTAAATCCCCCAGCAATGTTGTTAAGTGAGAAAAACTCTGAAATGACTGCCAGGAGATAAGTGAATGCATGCTTAAAAGTGTTCACTCTCTGCAGCCCGGAAGTGTCTGATAACTTCTGAGCTCTGTTGCCCGAGGACTGGCACAGGGAACAAGAGCAACAACTGCTGGCACAGAGAAAGCCCCAGGGGCCAGGACAGGGCTCTTTCTTCTCCTGACTCCCCTGCTCTCTGCTCTGCACAGTTGTGTGTGTCCATCTTGCATGTCATAGTACTCAGCTGCCATGGTTTGGGTGTGGTTTATCCCCCAGTAACTCATGTGCTGCATGTTAGTAAGTGATGGGACCTTTGGGGGAGGGCCTTGTAGAAGGTCATCAGATCCTTGAGGGCATCCCCGCAGAAGGGAATGGCGTAGCTCTTGTAGGGCTCTTCTTAGTTTTTGAAAGAAGGTTGTTATAAAAGAATAAGATTGGCCCCTCCCTAGTCTCTCCATGGTTTCCTGTTTCATCAGATGGGTTTCTCCCTGTCACACACTCCTACTGGGATGTTGTCTGCAATGATACGATGTGGCCAAGGATCTGCTCACCAGCAACCAAAGTGATGAGGCTGACTGTTCTTGGACTTTCCTCTAAAAAACCATGCTATCTCTCTTCTATTTACATTATCTCACCTTCATTATTGTGTCATAACAACAGAAAGCAGACAACACATGGGCTAAACAATCAAGCACTTATCTAGATGTTGCCCATAGATACTTTATAGTTATGAATAATGCCTGTAATCAGCTGAATTCAACTGAAGGTTATTCTCATAAAGGAGATTATTTTAAATACCTTGGTTACTCCTGATCCAATTAGTTAGATTCCTTCAAAAGCAAAGTTTTACCAAAAGAAAACATATTCTGATTTATGACTGTGATGTTAATACCTAATCAAGAATTCACAGCCTTCTGGTCTACCCTTGTTCAGTGCTCAGATTTGCTGTTCTTTTTGAGAGGTTCCTTGATATCAAGAGTTCTATGTTTGTATCTCTTATCAGCTCTATTTCTCTGGAAAACCCTGACTGATAGAAATTTCAGCACCAGGATTGTCTCTAGAGGCACTGAACCTTTGAGGATGACTTTTCTGAACTGATTTGGGGAATTCTAGAATTTGTTCTTTAAGTTGTTGAGATTTAAAGGCAGGAATGTTTGTCTTTCCATCTGTAAAGAGGTCATTGAATCACCATGAAATGATGGAGTAGTGACTTGAGATGCCATCATGATGTACTGCAAACATCAAAAATTTATTTTATCACAGGTCTGGAGGTGAAATCTATGATTAAGGTCCTGACTGACTCAGCTCAAGGTGAAAGTTTTCTTCCTTGCATGTGGTTAGCTACCTTTCCATGATGTCCTCACATGGTTTTCTGGCTGTGTCCACAGAGCAGGAAAAACAAAGAGCTCTTTGATATCTGCTCTAATAATAACACTGATATACAGAATCAAGACCCCTCCCTTCAGGACCATATTTAAATTTCATTACTTCAAATACAGCCATATTAGGGGTTAGAACTTGAAATTGTAAGGAAGGAAGGAGGAATCACAATTATTTAGTCCATAACATATGACAATAGCAGTACGCAAAGCATGATAATATGGATACCCTTATTCAAATACTTCTAAAGGTCAAGGTTCTGACTGACTCCACGTTTGATACTGTTATGGCTATATTATAAAAATACCTCCCAAATGACTCATTATGTTGAAGACTTTGTTGCCAGCTGATGGACTTTTAAGAAGTGCTTGTATCATGCAGGCACTAACTTTATAAATGATTCATGCTTGATGAGTTCGTAGCTGAATGGGCTATTAGGAGTTGGGATCTAGTTGAAGAGAGTGGGTCAAGAGGCCATGATTTAGAACATACGTGTTTTCCCCAGCTCCTTCCCCTTCCTCCTTTCTTAGCTTGAATGTGGTGTACAGCCTTTCTTTCTCACCTCTGTCTGCCATGATATTTCTGCCTCACTACAGAGCCAGACATTATGAGGCCAAGGGACCATGGGCTAAGACCTCAGAAGCCATGAAACCATGAACACAATAAATCGCTCCTCCTTTAAGTTGATGTTCTCAGTGATTTTGTCTTGATGACAGAAAGCAAACAAACATAGATTCATTAGAATGTTTTTGTCTCACTAATGAGCACAATAATGAAAGTGGCTCCTTAGAGGAAACAAGAGGAAAAAGGGATGAGCTCAGTGTTTCAAATCCCCAGTTCAACGGCAGCATAAATTACCTGAAAGCTTCTGTGTCTGCCCTGAAAGAAACTTTTTTTCCTGTAGTGAGGAGTGGGACCTGCTGGGATTTCCGAAAACCAAACTCAGAAACTCATTGTGTGAGTGGAAACTACAACATGTGTGCCCAATCTCAGTGTTTAACTGAACAACTTTTTAATTGGTGAGAATAAGCCTGTGCGTAATGGGTACATTCAACCATCTCCGCAGAAGCCAGGAATAGAAACAGACTTATCCAAGAAAGATCTGTGGAGGCTACTTCCTGTCTGATAGCTCAGACAGGAAGAATTGCATGTGAATTGCCTGGGATTTTTGAGAGACAGTTCCGCCCCGGTTTGAAAGAGACAAATGCACAGAATACACACAAGAAAGAAGGGCATGTGACAAAAGAACAAAGACTGGAGTTATGTAGCTCTAAACCACGAATGCCAAGAATTGCTGGGAGCAGCTACAAAGAAGCAAGATTTTCCCAGAGAGCTTTCAGTGCCAGCATAGTCCTACTGACTCTGCTTTTGGATTTTTAGTCCTCAGAACCATTAGAAAGTAAATTTTTCTCATTTACATCATTCCAGCTTGTGCTACTTTGTTAAAACAGCCCAAGAAAAGACTAATAATAGCAACCACAGCCTTCCATCAAGGCATTCGTATAATTCTCCCTGATGTAGGAAAAACATTGAGACCTGTACAAGTTGTATCTCTCACTTTCCTTTTGAAATATTTAGAAATACACAAGAAATGGGCTTTTATAAAATGTTTTAAACTTACTCGTATTTTCCAACCTCTGTTATGCACCCTGGTGTACCAAAAGATTGGCCTATATAAAGATGATATGAAAGGGAAGATATTGGATTGTTTTCTTGCCTTGACCCAAACAGTGCTAGTATCATTAATTATTACTAAGAGAATAAACACAGCAAGCAGAGGAAAGGTCCTGAAGAAACAAAAGCAGGTGAAAAACAAGCTCATTATAAATGTGTGATTTTGACATGACATGGGAGGCCTTAGGAGGAGCGTGAAAGCCCTGGTGGGAATGTCCAGGCTCAGACTCCATAACATAAACTTCTTCTGTTGCAACAGATTTTAGATATACTGTGGTATATATAGGCCAACATTTGTGTGTGCCCAGCATGTGAGTATATGTCAATCAGACCTCTAAAGAGTAGAAACTACCAGGACAGAGGTACAACTCTTGTGTCTGTGCCCAAACACCTAGGCATTGCCAAGTAGAAATAATAGTTAAGAACTGCTATATCCTATGTGGTTCTTTGTGAGGTAGACCACCAAATTCTGAAGTGAAACCCACAGTCAGGGTTTCACAGATGGAAGGCTGAAGTGAGTGTGTCGTGTACAGTGAATAAAAGCTACACAATCGTATGTTTTAAGAAAAGGTCTCATGTTCCTAGAATGTGAAAAAGTGTAAGAGGTGAAAAGTGTGTTGAAGATGAAGGATCTAAGCCAAACACCCCAGTGGCAGTAGGCTCAAAGGGCTCCAAGATAGCAAGGAGATAATTGCTGGGGAGTTGTAAGATACCATACTGAGAACTTGCTGTGCCACAGTTCAACTTGATCTTTAAGATTATCTTGGGAAATGTGATCACTTCCTCCATGCTCTCCTAACTTGCATGATTTCCAATATATTCAAGACTACTGCAAGGGGATCTTCCTTTAACTTGATACATTCATGTTTTATATCAAGTGCCACCATCTTTGGTTGGCTGTGTTGTGGTATCGTAACAAATTGAAATCAGCCAATTATAAGTGGGAGGGCCAAAATAAGCAGTCACATGTTTAACAGCCTGGTAAGGAGGAACTGGACACCTAATGACAGACTAGCAACAGTAAAAATCTAACTTGCTATAATAGAGGCAACTTATATTTTCTAGTATCTTGAAATTAAGTTGTGTTCCCACCACCACTCAACCACATGGGGATATATCAGGAGGACGGGTAAGGTACATAGTTACCTTCTTTAAAAGGGCTCTTGGAGTCTTGCACTATTTGGGTCACCCAATGATGTCATTCATAATGTCCCTTATCTACATCTCTATGAATTCATCTTTTCCTAAGGAATTGATGATTCTGGAAGTAAGAAACAGAGACCTGTTTGTGTGTAAAATCTGTGAGATATAAGGTATATAATAACTCAAGCGATAGCAGAAGTGTTCTCACGCTTCTAAAGAGCAGCTGCCAAGACGTGACCCTCACAGGAAGAGCTTGCAGACAACGTGGGAAGTGTGATCCAAGTGACAATGAGTCATCTGGGCGATGAGTTCATCTTGTTCATTTCTTGGTGTGTGGCAGAGCAGTGACCAGCTGTGAAGTCTCCAAGGGCAGTGGTCAACTTAGTGATGTCTCGGCTTTGCTGGTGCAGACAGCTTGAGCCTTACAGATGACTGAGTTATGGAGGAGGCACTGACACCTGTGGCCGTAGGACCTGCAGCTAGGGCAGAGATACAGTACCTTTTTATTTGCTGCTCAAGTCCTGGTCCCATCTGGTAGTTCTGGAAAAATGCTGACTACATTAAGAAAAACCATAATTATTGAACATATGCTATTTAAGAGAGGAGTGTTACAAAACCATTTTGGGAGTGCTTTCATGAAATGGTTCATTTTTTTAAAGTTTTTGTCCCTGAAGTTGAATGCTGCATGTGCAGTTGACTTACATGAAGCAGCTAGTTTTCTGACAGAGTCACGTTAATATGGTGTTGATTCAATAATAGAGTGGTAATCCCTGAACACATCTGAGTTATGAGGGTTCAAGAAAAACTGGTATTAACAACAATTCTTGGTCCAAAAAGGAACAAAACAACTCCTGTTTTCAATAATTATCTATTAAAATTGGGCCAGATTTTGTGAAGCATTGATTTTATTGCTGAATCTCTTGTTTAAAAGTTATTATTCTTCTTTTCCATCCTGACTATGGCTTTGCTGTTAAAAATGTAAATTTATGGCTGACTTCTCTGTGGTATAAATATTCAGGTTTTGAAATCAGTGTAGCTGCCTCAGAAAGCCTTTATTTTCTTCCTCATCCATGGGGGAAGACAAGCATTTAACCACTTCACAGCTGGCTGTTTTCTGCTTAGGGGCTGCGTCTGCCATTTTTGATGTGACAATGGACTATAAAATTAACAGCTGAGTATTATGATCCTCCACAGGACATCATGCATCTGGCCCAAGGATGCATGCTGAGCTGCACTGACATGGATAAGTAACTACAAATAGAGATGAGATTTCTAAATTAGACTTGGTGCTTTTTTTTTTGTTTTTGCACCCGTGGCTCTCATATCTAATTTGCATACTGTACATTGTCAATGCAAATGATAATAGACTATGCTTTGAGCAAATTGTTGATCTGAATAACAAAATAAAGCCTAGAAGAAGACAGAGAAAGTGGTAATGGTGAGAATGTAAGTGTACATATATTCATTTTTACATGCTTTCCCATTGAAATACGGGGTTTTCTTTATTCAAGAATGGTTTTAGAGTGAAAAAGAGATGTGATCATATTTGAACTTTAGACTGGCTTCAAACCTTCTAAAGCCGTAGCAGCCCAACAAGGCTCAGACAAAGATGAGGTCTTTTCTAAAAAGAACACTCCACGAAGAGAGACATCATTCTACCTGTCAAGACAAATAGCAAATCATTTGTTTAAAAAAAGACAAAGACCTCACAAGCTGGGTCTAAAGCTACTGTGGTTTGTATAAATGGCTTCAGAGGTCCTTGTTGAAGGCCTGGTCACCAGCCTGGGTTGCTACTGGGAAGTGGTAGGGCACTGAAGAGGTGGAGTTGAGTAGGAGGAAGTTATGTAGCTGGGGACAAGACTTTGAAGGGAATTTTGACCTTAGCCTCCCAGTGCTTTGAGGAGAGTGGTTTGACAACTACTTCATGGTCCCTCTCATAATGAGCAATTCCACAACAGCCACAAGCCAAGCTGCCAGTAACCCGCACACTGAAACATTCACTACTATGCGTCCAGAAAAGACTTCTTCTTTTTAAGTTGATCATCTCAGGTGTCTTGTTTCATAAGTGGAAAACTAACATAGATATAAAATAGAAATACAATGTTGAATACGCTGCAGGCTCAGAGACATCCAGCCAATGTATCTGCTGCTCATTTTGTAGAGAACAAAGAGCAATGAGAAACTAAATTCCCAGTTGAGGATGTGGCTCAGAGGCACAAGCATCTACCTGGCAAGTGCAAGATCCTGAGTTCAATTCCCATTACAAAAAAAAAAAAAGAAACTAAATTCCTGGGAAGTTCCCAAAGTTCCCATGTCTATTGACAAGAGGGTTTGAATACAATTTTCGTTTTTCTCATTGCATAAGAGGCCTTCTGAGAGCATCCATTTCTCCCCAAGAAATAGATTCTAGTCTTAATCTGAATGAAATCCTACAGTGAATTTAAAAACCTGTATTTTAGGCTGAGATAAAAGTGCTATAGAAATATGGAGGTTAAACAACAGAATGAGCCTTTCCAATTTTCTCCTTTCTTTTCTTTTTTTTTTTTTTTTTTTTTTTTTTTCTGT